>JAPFFP010000103.1:19430271-19449408 GCA_026153255.1 Solanum medicagineum | reverse complement strand
AGGACAAAAACTGATAATTGAATTGCATTTCCAAAGCACTATAGTTCCTGTCATTAAGGATTTCAAAATTAGAAAAGAGTTTTTAGTTAGTCATTTATATATCATAGGTCATGCCTACATACTATTTTGTTACAGTTGTACTCCAGATGTACCTCAATTTAAAGATCATTGTTATGCTCATGTCCTCCTCAACAACCCCACCCCCCCCCCCCACCCCTTCTTTTTCTGTTCCATACTTTTTATTGAGATTCAATAGAGGTTTGTTTGCTTAACATGAATATATTTACATGTCTTAAATAATGAATGTTTTCCAAACTTAGTGCCAGAGAATCCTAGAGATCTTCCCTATGGTACATTGGTGGAAACAACAAGAAAACCAAAGCATCAACAATGCACAAGATATACCATTTCTCTTTTCTTAAATCTCGAAAAGGACACATGGCTTTATTATGCATATATTTAAGTAGCAAATCCAAAAGAGATTGCATATACAGAAACACAGAACGCATTAAGTCAAAAATCTCTTTAGTCTAACAATGGCACCTGGAATTGAAGAAGAGCATGTTGAGACACTTCCAATGAATGGCAAGAGAATGCAAATCAAGAATTTCATATGGCCTGAGGAAGAATGGCCTGCACTAAAGCACAATAATTTCGGAGATGTAATTCAAGATATTCCAGTGATTAGTCTTAATGATTTTATTTGGAACAATAATCAAGAACTTTACGAAAATATCAGCCATGGTGAAACCATGCGAAAAATGGGAATTCTTTAAGCTTGTGGATCATGGGGTGCCTAGTGAGATTGTTGAGAATTTTACCAGTTGCTTGCACAAGCTTTTTGATCTTCCCATGAAACAAAAGCTCAAAGGTGGCAAAACATCAAGCTTGCCATTGGTTATTACACCTCAAATCCTAAGTATGAGAAGAACTTGGCTTTGGCTGAAATCTCGCAGCTGCTGCAGTCACCTGAAATGGTAGTCCAATTCACAGAACAGGTCTATGGTGACTAATACCACACATTTAGGTACACAATACAACAACTTATATCTTCAATACGTCCCTTAATATGCGAGCTTGGTTTATTTTGATAGGTTAGGCACAGAGACGAATTCAAGATTTAAATTTCATAGATTCAACCTTTAATGTTTCTATATACACTTCATGTTGAAAATGGTTAGGATGAGCTCAGAAGGGTTGTATCCATCCCTAGCTAAGCCATACAAACTCTTTTTTGATAAAGGGTGGCAATGAGAGTTAACATTTGAACTCAAGACCTGGATCTGTAATTAATATCATGTTAAATTGTGTAACCAGTTCATCTAAGATTAAGTTGTTAGAAAAGGTACACTTCAATTTACGTAATTTTTCCAAATATGCTGTATTTAACTCTGATAAATTAAACAGAAATGCAATGATAGAGTACATGGAAGAGATGGACAAGCTTGGAATGATCATAATGGAGATGTTGGCTCATGGACTAGGCCTTGGAGATGACTTTTTCAGCAAGAACTTTGAAGAAAAACGAGGCTACTATTTTTAGAATAAGCAGATATCCTCCTTGTCCTCTCCCAGAAAAGATTGTAGGAATAGGGATCCATCCAGACCCACAAACCTTAACCATATTGTGTCAAGATCAGGTTGGTGGCCTTCAAGTCCTCGAGGATGAGAATGAATGGATTGGAGTTAGGCCACTTCCGCATTCATTTGTCATCAATATTGGTGACACCCTTGAGGTCATTCACTCCTTTCACTAAAATCAAAAAGAAGAAATCATGACCAATACTACATGATCAGGCTGCATTTTTGTTAGATGTTTGGAATTATGGAAATCATTTGATGATGTTAAGTTTAACTGAACATGTCTTCCAAGGGAACATTTTTATCAAAAGGGGAAAAAGGACTTACCCTCGTGATGGGCGGAAGTTATTTTCCTTACAACTATCTCAGCTATTAATGCCATATAACCTGCTCCAATCAATATTTAGACATTATTACCTATCTTTAGCACTCAGAAAACTGTCTGAAGCATGTCATACCAAACAGATTTTTTTGTATATTGAGTAATTATTAAAGCTTTATATTTCTAGCAGGTTGGACGAATGGAAGGGTAAAGAGTGTTATATACAGGACAGTGGTGAATAGGGAGAAGCAGAGGCTATCAATGGCATATTTCATGACTCCAACAAGCAGTGCAAATTGAATGCCATCCACAGCTCATGGATCCAGTTTCTAATCCAAGAAAATATGTACCTTTTACGTGGGCTGATCTATGGCACCTTCTTTTGACTAGGAAGAGGGTTAGGGCCAAAGCTGTTGCCATCAATAAATTCCTTATATCTAGTTGAAACATGAGAATACTTCTTCATTTTCAATCTCTAGTCATGATTGGTAGCAAGATTGGCAATAATTTGGATAAACTTCAACCTTAAACCAAAAAAAAAAAAATTCTAGATGCTTATTGATATCTTCTTCTTATCCTTTTAAGAGAATAAGCACAAAGTGACAAAAGAATACGAGCTCAATTTGCCTGGTTTAAAACAAGCCCAAGTTCCAAATTCAATTTAACTATTTGGCTTGAGCATAATGGTGAACTTAGTTGGCTTGAGCACAATGGTGAACTTAGTTCGTATCGAGCTCAACTCACTCATCTCGTTCTAAATAACCATAACTTTTCTAATAGGAAAACACCATGACCAATAGAACTTGCCTCCCAAATATTTCTTCGAAAAAAAATCCATAGAGAATCTAATGTAGCCAAGCTTTTGCTAAAATAAACAACACGAATCATCTTGTGAAAACTCAGCTAATTTAATAATCAAGATTCAATAAATCAAAGTTAACTACACTTATTAAATAAACATCCTGAGTTTGAACTTATATGACATAGTTTCAATTGTGAATTGTTACAGATTCAGTGGCAGCTCCACAATTATCATTCTTATAAGCTCAATGTGCATTACACAAGTAATGTAGTACTTCAAGTAAAACAAACCACCCTCCGTTTCTGAAGCATTTCCTGAATGGCTATCGCTATTCACTAATAATACTTGATGCTGATAGAAATAGGCACAACGATGGGAAATACAGCATAAAAAGAAGAAGCTACCACTATAAGATCCTCAAGGAGAAAAGGATCAACAAAACTTCGATAAAACTCTCGTGCTATTGATGCTCTAGAAATTGAAGCTACTGGCACTTAAAAATAGGCACAAGAGCGAGTTAAATAAAGCTTACAATTTTAGAAGCTTCCATAAGATCCTAAAAGAGGAGGATCATCCAAACCTCAACAACCACTTCTACTGGATTCACACTGTTTTCCATGCATTCCATGAACATTCTGCATTTGAAGCTCTTATGAAGCACTAATTAGGAAATCAATGAAGCAAAGGTTCATGTGTTGTAATATCAGGAAGATCAGAAGTAACAGAGAACTTCAACCATCTCTTCTTCTTGATAAGCTTAAGACAAGGTTGCATCACCAAACCAACTGCTATGGCAACAAGGCTTACAACCAGGACTTTGATTGAAGACAAGGTCAAAACAACACATATGAGAATGGTTGGAGGTATACACAATAAGATTGCTCCAACAGTTCCCCCAGGTATCTTGAATGGGCGTGGTGCATGTGGGCATTTTATCCTTAGCAATACAAATGCTATAAATTCCAATATCATTCCGAAGCAATACAAGAAATTTTCTGCAGCTACTATCTCTTGAAAGCTCAGCCATGAAAGTAAAATCACACCAGAAGCTGAGAAGAGGATCCCAAATAAAGGAGTTCCATAACGAGATCTCCTGGAGAAGAACTCAGGGAGCAACCCCCTCTCTGCCATACCAAGTAACTGAAAAGAGTCACTGCTCATCTCAGCCACAAACATTCCCATGTTTGACATTGCAGCCGCCCCTTGAATCCAAACTCTGAGCCAGACTCCACCTAGTATTTTCGCAATATCAGAGAAATAGCCATCAGTCCACAAGTCACGCTGAAGAGGAACAGCTCCTGTACCAATCAACAATGGGAAAAAGTAGGACATAACAACTAGAATAACAGCATAAAAGAGAGCCTTAGGAAGAGTCTTCTTTGGGTTATCTACTTCTCCAGCAAGAGTACTTATGGAATCCCAGTAATTCAGATTCCAGAAGAGAGTATTCAGATACAAGTTCCAATCAACACTTCGTACATCTACCACTAACCATCTGGAAGGCTTCAATTTAGGAATAGAAATGAGCTCCATAACCACAAAAGGAAAGATTGAAAGTATACCAAGCGAAACAGCAACCCATCCAACAATAGTTAAGCCTCTGTAGTTCATGTAAGTAAGAACCACAGTAAGGACCAAAACGGCTAGTACTCTAGGAAGTCCGCCACCTAATGTAGGGATGGCTGATTTCAGGTAATCCAAGAACAAAACGGGGTAAAGCGCATTGTCAATGACTCCACTTAACCATTTCATCCATCCTAGCTGAAAGCCCCAATAAGGACCAAAAGCCGATGAAACCCACAGAACATAACCACCATTTTCAGGGAACATGGTGCCCATTTCAGCTGTAATCAGTGCCTCAGGGATACTCCATATTAATGGGAACACCAAGAACCCCAAAAGAGCAAGAAGAGGACCAGCTGCCTGCACAGTGTCCTCAACACCAAAAGGACCACCAGACACCTCATAGAAAATAAGGAAAAGTAAAGGCAAGACTGAAACTTTCCTAGCATTATTTTCTCTGGGAGATGGAACCTCATTAATCCCTACGTCCTCTGCATCATCAAACTCTCCCATTGGAATTGCAGTTTCTCTATGACCAGAAACCCCTCAATTCCTGCATTTTTCAACAAGTTTCGAGTTACAAAATCATCATCATACTTCTCAAGAATCTCCCTAACTACAAGCAATTTCTAACAATTGATAACATGGGTCAGCACAAAAATGCAATTTTACATAATGGGTTGTCATAGAAGATCATAAAAGATTCAATCTTGAACAATTCCATTACCTATTTACCATGCATCAGATCTTCTACAACAGACAATATAATGAAAAAGTTAAAGAAAAATAAAGAGAATAAGACCTTGAAAGAAAGGCAATTCAATTGGGAGATTAACACCATCTTTAGCCATTAACGTCAACCAAAAAGCGTATAAACTGAGGAGTATATCTTCGGGTATGATTCCCCAGTACTTGCAGAATGTTAAAGAGAAGTGTCACTTCTCTTGAGGAGTTTGGTAGCCAAAAAATATTTGGTAGTTATTAATTTATTATTTTATTGTTAATTTACATTATTACTTGATATTTTTCTCTCATTTTATTTTTATTTATTATTATTTAATTATTTTATTTTTTCATTTACCGTACTTTTTCATAATAGTTTTATCTCCTATTTTGCAATTTCTTGTAGGTTTATCAATCTACAAAAATATGGCATTATGTAAATGACATAATGTTATAATCTATCCAACGTTGTATTCATTAAAATAATATAGTATGATACAATAGAGCATATGCAATACAATACGATACATTATATTCATCCAAACGAAGTGTTAGTTGAAGACATAAATTCAAGCTCCAATAAACTTATACCTTTAATTTTAGTTTAATCTTAATTCTGAATATTTAACTCTTAATTAACTCCATGAATCAAATAATCCCCAAGAGACTATTTTTGAACTTATCCTCGATTATAACAAACTAATATGATTTGTGTACAACAAGAACAAATTATCTTTTCTTGTTAGAATTTTCCATACTGAGAAAACAAAAAGATAATTATGAATTGTCTTTTTGAGCTGATTATTTAATTAAAAAACTTTTTATAATTTATAAAAATTTAAAAATTATGATTACAAAAACCTTTTTCTGAACGAACTAATATTTTCGGAAAAAGTATATGTCACAATTTAAGATACTATAAACTATTGAAATATCAAAGGACATTTAAATAACATTTTTTCTAAATAAAATTGAAAGATTATGAAAAGATATTAAATTCAACTCTAATATTAATTTAAAGAGTAATTGTCTAAGAACTATATATAACTACCAACGTTTAAGAAAAAATAGAAATAGGAGTATGTAAAGTAAAACCTAATACTATCTAAAAAGGGATATTTGGGTAAGTCAATCTAAAAAAACATGCCAAACATGTTGGACTATTAGACAGGCCCTTTTATGGGAGTTTACTAAATTGGGCTAGGCTAGAATCCAAGTGATTTGGACCAGTCACTCCAATTTGAGAATATGGGCCCAGGAACTAAATGCCTTATTTTGGTGTGGTGTTTAAATACTAAAAATTATACAAATACACAACATATATTTACATAATTACCAAAAATTTCTACTCTTTTAAAAAATTAGAAAAATTTCTTAAATGATACAAAACTTACAAATTACAATTCCTACTTCTCCATGTATCATAATTAAAATCTCTTAATCCTCTTATCTTTTTGACATGTATCACTGGTTTCGTTTTTTGTATAAAAAAGAAGGAATTTTTTATAATTTTAGAAAAAGTTGGTATTAGATGGAATTAACTCTAAAAAGTATGTGATTCGTGTAAAATTAAATTTTGTCCCTCACATTTGTAGTTGGTAATTTCTATCGTTCCAACACTTACGTAACAAGAAGGTAGTCGAAAATATCTTTAATATCGATGATTTTTTAAAAAGAAAAAAGTTGAGGTGTAAGTTTATATGTTTGCAACATAATATTCCACAAGTTATGTAGTAAAAGGCATAACAAGTGATGTTGTAATGCATAACTTCATTTCTATGAAAATTATGTTGAGGGGGACAAAAATTTAATTTTAGAAAGCATAAGTTATGCGTAAAAGGCATAACAAGTTATATTATACCTCATAACTTATTTTTGTAGAGCTTATGTCGAGTAAGACAAAAGTTCAATTCCAAAACTCAAAAAATATATCGTAAAATGCATAACTTATATTAAGCCAGGCAAAAGCTCAGTAAACTTGTGTTGCGTGAATTGGATCATAAAAATACTACACAATTTATGTCGCATAGCTTAGATTCTGCATAACTTTATGTTGAATTAGCTCATATAGATAAGAGTTATAATTTGATCCATAAATTTTCACCAAACGAATAAAAGGGGCAAGAATTAAAGATCATCATGAAATAGGGACACTTCTTGCAAAATCTTCTTTAGTTCATACCTGAAGTTGAATTGATTTTTTTAAAAAAATTTATTTACTTTGAAGACATCTTTGGAAGTACACAGTTGAAGTTAAAATTCATTCTGATTCAGACATTTTCATATGAGGTGTGTTCATGTGAAAGTTAAACATTTTGGTATTTTTGCCTAAATTTTGATATAGCTTGTCAATGTCATTCTTTGATATTTTGACTGAAATGTTTTACTAAAATATTACTGCAATAAAAATTGGATAAAATTTAGTCAAATGTGTTACATTTTTTTGTGTACCTCTGCATGAATCACGTTTGTCTTGTGGACCTGAACATTAAAAATAAAATAAAATTGTTCTTTGAATTTTAATTTTCAACAACTCAACACTCAAGTCCATGTCAAGTAAGTTTTATTTTGAATCGTAAGTTTCATATATCATAAAGAACAAACCTAAGTAATCAATTTATCAAAAATAACTATGAATTAATAAACCATTGGCGCCCTTTTAAGTTTTAGAATGTTGGTGGAGGTACATATAGAAATTGGCTGAAATTTCAATCACGTGTCTGAAATTTTTTCCCCTAAAAACAAAATCCTTAAAAATTGCTTAATACTAATGTCTAATGAAATGTTTATGTGGTCCATAATCTGATTCAAAAATATACTATGTTGTTAGTTTTGGGTTAAAAAATGCATTTTTTTTCTAATAAATATTTTTTAAAAACTTTCTAATAATAATTTATTAAAAGGTTAATGTATTTTAAAAGAAAAGAAATAATATCATTAGGAAGAGAAAGGAGGTGGGGTTGAACCAAAAGTAAAAATATGGACATTTTTAAATCAAAATATTAATAATAAGGATAGTTTTAAATCAAGCATTAAATATAGAAATATTTTTAGATCAAAGTATTAATAATAGGGCATTTTGATCATTTTTTATATAAATTATATATGAAAAGAGATAAATTAAAAAATTTAAGTCAGTCAAAATGTAGTAAACCTGTGTGAAATGGGTAACGCTGCAAATTGCAATTGCATAATGATGATAATTCGAATAGATTTTATTTTTCATTTTCATTTCTAAATAATCTATTTTATATTTAAAATATTATTATTATCTCGACTGAGATAAAATATTCAATTATTAAATTCTGAAACTGTTTCAACGAAAAAAATATATAATATCCTTTTGTGCGATTTATTTATTTTTATTTTGCCTATATTTGTATGCAAATGACAATAGAAAAGTGCATAAGCTTTTCTCAAAGTCAGCTTCTTTCTCTTCGTTTATTTTTTTCTACCAAGTTACTATATATAAATTTTATTGGAGACTATAGGAGTTGGGTTGAGGTCAAATTAAAGGTAACATATATGCATAAAAGTTTAGTCATGCCTTAACTATTTTCGTACTTAATTATTTTATCTCATATTTCACAAATTAAATGACTTCTTAAACATTTAGTGAAAATATATTTTGCCAATTACACCTCTATGTACAACGAAACATAAGTATCTTTCTAATTGATTTATCCCCGTCTTTTTTTACTTTGTTGACTTTGTCTTCATGAACATCAACATCGTTTCTTCAAAATGGCAAAAAGACACTATATTAGCTATATGCTCAGTGACCGATTAAGAATTTTAAATTATTGATTTTGGATCACCATCTTTTTTATTTAGTAGGTCTAGATGTCAAGCTCCAGGAGGATACCCTAGACGTAATCGGCACCCAAAGATTATTGCTAGTTCCCAAGCGAATCACTTGGTCTAATCACATTCATCTATCTAAGCATTCTACTATCAGCGGAAGACATAAAGGATAAAGAGGGCAAATCATCATCAGTTCTCAAGTATATACATATTATAAAAAGAGGTTAGTACGAAGAATTAGGTCACAGTCTTACATCAACAATCAACTCTATAATATAAAGCCTCTAACACTATCAAGTGGTGCCAATGACAAACTCATGGTTACCTCAATCAAAGTAAAACTAATCAATCTAACTCTAAAGAAAGTTAAAAAAAAAAAAAACATAAGGGATTCCTCCGAAGTAAGGGAGGCTCATCAAATCAGTTGAACGTCTTCAATCCACAACTGTGCGCTTGTCGACGATCTCCAAATCATGTATCTACATCATGAAACGATGCAGTCTCAGAGGGGGATGTCAGTACGTGGAATGTACTGGTATGTAAAATAGTTGAGTGAAACCGGAAACAGGTAGAATAATATAACAGTAACAATCAATTCAATATAGAAAACAATCAACATGTCAAATGTCTATCTAAAGAAAGAATAAAGAATAGACAAATGACTCATCACATCCATCATCTTATACCATTACCTCAACATCAGAATACTATCAAGAGGGAATCCTAAATGGGAGTTTCTATAACCGACAATCACCCCCTATGAGCCAGAAGTGATACAACGAAGAGATGTCATTGCCACATCCGTCCAGTACCTTGCCGGGGTAATGGACGAGTCTATCATGGATTCCAAAGAAATCTGTTTTGTCCTCTGCGGGACAAAGGAAACATCCGTTTTCACAGTCCAATACTCTCCTACGCTAGCCACGTAGTTAATGAGTTCGAGTGGGACTTACTCTTACCCATTTCGGTGCTAATACTCCTCCCATGACTCAAGAAAACTCATAGCTTGTCAAGGTCAGACTGTTACATAGCCAATCCCCCTCTCAAACAGGGTCATCATCTCATCTATCCTTCTATCAACTCAAAGAGTAGAATTAATCTTCAAGCTAAGGTTTAATCCTCGTTTAATCTAAATAACACAAATTTCGTCTACTTCAGTCATCAACACGCTTAACTCAGGACTTAGAAACTATCATTAGGGAACAATTGAATAAACACATCGTGAGAGTTTATTTATGGAGACTCAAGAGACTATGAAGTCCTATAAATCTAGCATCATTCTCACATTCACAATCACCATCTCTATCAACATTCTCAATCAAGATCGTAGACTCAATCCCTAACTTCATTCATGCAATCTTTAATAAAATAGTAGGCAGTGTTTATGCAATAATTCATGTAAAACATTCAATTCAAGAAAACAAGTTTATGATGATCATCAACATGTGAAAATACATAAATTTAATATAGTTTCAAAAATAAAATCAAGAAAATCATTCATGTAGACTCAAGAAACTCCAATCAACCATCTAGGCTTAAATACTCGTTCTGGGACTTAAAAATATGGGAAGGACAAAAATGTCCTTCTCGAAGTTAAAAATGAAAATCACATCTTTGGGACACTGGTGATCGTAAATCCAATCTCAGATTTCTCATCGGAGCTTTGAAAGACGCGTTACGCGCATGATACGTTTTAGGGGCATTTTCGATAAACTATACTGGGTGTTACACTAGATTAATATATACACACATTTAAATATGTATTTTTAACTCAAATAAATAGTTCTAGCCAAAAGTTACTTATTGACGATAGCTTTGCTCTTGTACGTAGGGGTGAAGCCATTGCACCCTGAATCAAGGTAAATATTTTACGTAAACATACCATATTTTGAGTCCTCTTAATTTCTTCTTATGTCAAAATTCTTATATATATTTTTTGTTAATCATATATAACAATGTTATATAATAAATAATAAATATATAAATAAATACATAAATAAAGGAACATGAAAACGAAGCTACGTGGTTTATTCAGAGAAATTTCAATAAAAATTAAAGCTAGATATATAGGGATATTTGGCATGTACGGCCACTTTGAGATGGATGTTGTTGACAATTGACATAGAGTTTTGTCAATTTAATTTGAAGCATGTATGAACACTTTGACAAGTAAAATTGACTGCCTAGCAAATTCTACGTTTGGACATGGAATTCTGCAACATCTTTGTTAAGATATAATTTCATGAAACAGCTCGTCTCAAATTATTTATTGTGTTTTTCTTTAAATTTACACGTTCTTTAAAACACTCGAAGTATTAAGATTCTTGTGATTATTTTACAATCATTTATGTCTTAAGATAAAATATCTCTCCTTGTTAAATATTTATTATATTGAAGTATTTATAATCCGTTTTAAGAATAATTACTATGGAGGATAATTTGAAAAAAAATCAATTTTATCTTAAAACTTTTAAAATAATAAATAACTTATAATAATTATTTTCAAAAATACGATAGATAATTTAAGACTGAGAAATAGAACTTTAATTAAAGCCCAAGTTTGTTGAATAGTACATGCTGACTTGTAGAAATGTCATGGCAAATGACATGGCTTGGCTGATGTCATCATCCATTGAGTTTCTTCTTTTATCCGGTAGTGGTGGTCGATATATATTTATTTTCTAAAAAGAAAAATATCTTAATTGTAAATAATTCTTATTGTAACCAATAACATAATTATTTGCGCACGCTAGGAATTTTTTAGAATTTTAATTGTAAATAATTCTTATTTTAACAGATAACTTAGTTTTGAAACTTAATAAGTCGAAATAACTATAGTTTAGATAAATTACATTTTGTAACTATAGCTAGATATAACAGTTGTTTGTATAGTTCACGGATACGTTCTTGTATAATTGAATCAATTTTTGTATAAACTCGAACTAATGAATTTATATAAACACAAACATTTGAACTTTAAAGAGTTATACAAATTATATTATACAAAAGTTAAACAAAATTGAAATTATAGAAACTCAAGTTGTAACTAACGCTAAATGTTAGTGGTGAATTGTAAAGTAGTTAAACAACCATATGTTATCTAAGTAATTAGTATATATTTGCTTATTAGCTTAATTTTTTCTAAATTTTTTGCCAAATTTTGCTAGGATGTTGGCTACATAATTGATCTCTCAATAATATGCTTAATTTTCGGATTGTCCAAAGTTGCCAGTAAAAATGTATAATAAAAATTAAGATGTGAATAGAGACTGATGAAGATACTTATAACATATGCTAGTATTTGTAAAATAGTCTCAATTAATTTATAACAACTAGAGATTTATGATGTACGCTATTAAATTTAATAGAAAAATAAAAATATAAAAGATAATTATAACATATGAGGCATATCAATCTCCGTCTTAATTTATTAGCCTAAATTAATCACATGGCCGTACTCACTCGGTTTTTAGTAAAAGGTCAGCAGAGTATCTTTGAATCAAAATAAACAATCTACCTAATTATAATTAATGAGGAAATTATATTATAACTCTTTAAACTTTGCGGCTTTTAGTGCTACCAAAATCTTCCAATTTTGCCTTCTATATATGCGTCATTATCTGTTAAATAATATAACATGTAGGACACAAGCATAATATATAAGTTTCCTCCATATTTTATGCAATACACATTAAAATATCTACATACATATATAAAATATGGATAAGCATGCAGTTCACGATCGGTATACTTGTAGATAGATAGCTACCGATTAACGTGTTTACTTTAACTGCCTAAATTTATTTTATTATTTCTATTAATTATATTTCTTCAACTACTTTAACTGCGAATTTACAATATTACCCCTAAGCAGGTAGATGACAAATAAATTTTGTATAACATATAAATAATAGACGCGTCTCAGGTATATTATGAACAAAAAAAATGGTGGTCTATTTTATTGACATTCTTCTCACTTTCTTGCTTCATTCTAATTTCAACAATAGGGCCCAATTTTGAACTATAGTACTGATTTTCATTGACTATATAATAATAACAATACGTGTTTTATACACGTAAACGTTTTCAATGAACATGTTACTAATAATATAATTTTATTAATTACAAGTAATTTTTTTTGTCTCTAATCTAACTTGTTACACGGTAGCTAGCTGTCTTGATCATACGTATTTAGCATGGCCATAATATAATTTAATTTTTATTGTCGTTTTGTATGTTTTCAAGATTTTGTATGAATTATTAATATTGCCATGTGCACTTTCCAACCCAATAAAGCCAAAGTACACATGACATAATTTAAAAAAAAAGGGTCGTTTGAATATATAATTTAAGATTTTATTAGAAGTTAATATATATAAGTACAGACAAATTAGAATAAAAAAAAATTCTAAACATACAAAAATTTGAAGTAAATAACTAGTTGTGATTAAATTTACCATTCTAACCTCTTCAATTCAGTTGTTGGTGAAATGAATAATAATTGAAAATCATCATATATATTTTTCAGTTGAGGTTCCACCATGTTTGGATTTGTGCGCATTATCGTATGACGTGTTTCATATTATAAAAGAATTATATATCTTATTATTAATTCTATATAATTATTTTTAAATATATTATATTTAAAAGTGAGTTAGTAAAATATCATTCTATTTATTGAGTCGATACTAATTAAATGAAAATAAAACTGACGAGTAATGTATAACTAGTGTGATTATTATAAGATTTTTTTTACATTATCTATGTATACAAAATAAATTTATATTCCTCTGTTTAATGACTTTACTGCAGGAAAGCCTCAAAAAAGTACTGTCCCATCGAGTGAACTTTAGAAGTGTTCCACTTTTTTTATAAATAAAATGATTTTGTGACCTAAAAAGGCCGAGAACTTTTTTTATGGGTACTTTTATTTTTTGAGATTCGAATTTTTAAGTATTAATTTTTTCTTTTATATAAAATTTTCTCTTTTAATAAATTTTATGATAATGTAAATTTAAATTAGTTAGGATCTTAATATAAATATATAATAGTGAGTGAATAAATTTTTTAATTGAGTTCATTTTTAATCTTATTTTCTATTGACATGACTTGAAGCATAAAATTATATATATTTTATGATTATATAAATGTGCCATCATTTCTCTCCACTAAAATCAAAATTGCTCCACTAATTGATTTATATAAAGTTAATGGATACTTTACATCCAGCATTCTTAGTTCATTGTCCCCTCTTGGCCCCACAATTTTATTTTTCTATTATTTAGCATTCATTTTGCTTAACTTGCATAATCCATTTGGCATAAATTCTATCATTTTGAAGTCATAACCATGACTCATAGTAGAGGGGAAAGTGAGAAAGCAATATATTATTGAGTGAAATTTTATAAAGAAAGTCGAAAAAAAGAGAAAAGTGAAAAAAAAGTTATTAATAAATTTAGATATACTACAGACTATTTCAAGATTCCTAAAAATTTGACACTATTTATTTGATATATCGTTTTAATTGTTCACTTGAATTTAGCGTTTGATAGTTTTCATTTCATGGATGATATATTTATTTTAATGATATATTTTTTATTTTTGGGTCAAAAATTGGGGAAAAAAATTGATTGAAACTCTGATATTTATAGCTAGATAAACAGATTTCGTCCCAAAAAGATGGAGTTTCATGGCATATTTCTCGTTATTTCTTCTTTAATGCAGTGCTAATTTATTCGAATGGTGTATTTCATCCTTTTAGGGTCAAACCTATAAAACTAAATTAAATATTTTAAAAAAATTATTGAAACTTTATTATGTTTAGAAAAAAAAAAAAGAGAGAGGCTAAACAAAAGATTTCCAAACAAGATTTTTACAAATTTGACACCAAATATATTCTTTACAAAAGGTTTTAAAGTTATTATAAAATATCACGTGGATGAAAAAAATTCATGGGGGAGCGCGATGAGAGTATGTCACACCTCCTTGAGCTAAATTCTTGTTTAGGAAGTGAAAACAATCAAATAATCAAATATAGTTTGATAATTACAATTAAAAATAGTTTAAATATGTATCAAATAATATAAATAATAAATAATGTCAAGTTTAATAGAATTCAAGGTTAATTTGTGCCTTAAGTTTATTCTTTTTCCTTTATCACATACAAGTATTTTTCCATTACTTAAATTTAAAAAAGATTGGAACACCCCATTGGTGGAGCCGCTATGTGCATACGGTTCATTTCAACCTCTTTTCATAGAGAATTATACTATTTATATCTAGTTAAAATTATTTTTAATTATAGATAACCTCTTCCCTCCTCCCCCCCTTTCCGACTAATTCAAGTACTTATCTTTTCAAATTTTGAATTCCTTAATTTAAATCTTGATTCCACTGTTGAAATACCTCCAAATACATGATCCTAAAGATCAGTCCCATTTTCACAAGATCCTAAAAAAAATTCTTCTTAATTAGCTTAGATCCAAACTCAAATTATATTATATACTATTGCAGTTTTCAATTAATTAATTAATTATCAGTAATGTATATCTCTTGGCAACTTGCTTTATTTAAAAGCTTCCATCCTAAAACCATTAAACAAAGTTGCATTATTGTATTGATTATTCAACAACCTCCAAAAACGATCACTTCTTGCGCGTACTTTTATTCTTTAGACTAAAAAATTGTTGGGGTATGATTTAAAACTCGGTGGACAATAAATTCATTTATCCAATTTTCATGAGTGAGCATTTAATAATATCACCACTTGGTGTAATATGCAATTTTTATTTCAAAATAATTGAATTATTAAAACATTTTTTAATATTTAAAATAATTGAATTGTCTAATATTCAAGATAGATATTGGAAATATTTTCCTTATCTTTCATTAATTTATATTTTGTTCACTTGATAATTAATAATCATTACTAATATTCAATTTATCAAAATAATTTATATTCGAAAATGGAGATCGATTCACACTTTATAAAATTTTATAAACTCTGTACCACGTGAAATAAACGTGTTATTTTTCTTATAAAACTAAGTGATGGACATTTACTCAACCTCTCTCCACTTCTCCGACCCAAATTAAATAGAAAAAAAATTAATTTTTTAAAAATAATAATTAAAGAGTCAACCTCAAACTCTTGAAGTGCTCATTTGCGTGCAATATCTTCCCTATATTTAGTGAAAAAGATACGTTGAAGTAACAAAGAGTGCTCGTGGGAATCATTAAAAGGAATATTTATAATGTTTGGGGCACATTATCTTTTTATGGCATTTTAAGTGAACATTAAAAAGGATCCTTCACTTTCTCAACAAAAATGATTATGAAGTGTTACTTTTAGCACTTGCTTGTACCAAAAAATATGTCCACTAAAGCATTCAATTTAATAGTGCTTTGGCAAGGTATATATTGATGGAAACTATACATAAAGATTTTTATTATTTGTGTGGTCAATATATATTTTTCTTACAAAAGTAAAACGTGATATAATGCAATATGTGAAGAAAAAAAATCCATGTATAAACTATGATAAAAGAATTTAACATTTATACACATGGAGTTGACTTCACGAACATGCAAGATCCACCAACAAGTCTTGCCGACCCTAAAATATAAATGTTGAGATAATATTTGCTCCAATAATAAAGAGCCATTGCAACTAATAATTTACGATAAAGTTTAAATTATATTTATCTGTTATTTTTAAGATCATAATCGTCAAATTTGAAAAGACTTACATGTAAAGTTTTTATACAGCCTGATAATATGTATATAAATTAGATCATCAAAGACACGCTTATTATCAAGGAATGTTGAGAAATACTATTTGCTCCAATAAATAACCATTGCAAGATAATTTGCGATAAAATTTAAATTATATACAACGTGATTATATTTATCTGTTATAGCAAATATATAATTTGACTTATTTTCAATATTATAATCGTCACATTTGAAAATACTTATATGTAAAGTTTCTTTGCAGCCTGATAGATGAAGATAAATATCAATGTAGGTATTATCAACCTCGTGTTAATTAGTATATGTAATTGGAGCAACTTACATTTCATATTTGTTAGATAAAATGCACCTTTTTGCTACAAAAGAGAAAGAATGACGAGCATTTCCATCTGAGTTTAATTTATATATATATAATGACCACACCACTCGAATCTCTTTGTGGAATATATTATTGTTATATGCATTAAAATGAAGGAACTAGGATTTTTAATTTATAGATTCTGGATTGACTTAAAAAATAATTCTGTTTAATTACTTACTGGTTATATATATTAAATAAACAACTTAACACAAACACATGACTTTGGGCGAATTCTTTCGAGCCCGTTATGCATTAACAGTCTAAAAAACGCTTTGATTATCATCAAGTCATTAAAAGATTTTTCAAGGTTCAAATGTGTGATTAGTTTTTGAAATTAATACATATCATGGATGTGCTGAATCAATCGATAAAAATGTTATTGGTTTATTGTTATTGGGTTATTAGGTTATCGGATTTTTAATGGTTTTAAAATTAAAAACTATTGAGTTATTGGGTAAATCGGAAACACAATAAGATTATAATAATTTACTATTTTATCCCTTCGTAAATATTAAATATTAGTAATTTAATAGTAATAGGACACTATAGCAATACTTTACCTATTTTAATCTTTACAGTACTTAAATGATTAGTTATTCACTTTAGTATTTTAATTTGTAATTAACTAATTATAGTTTTTGCAAGTTTGTAAACATAGTCTTCGTACTCCATCAGATTTTTATTAATACAAATTCTCATTATCATTCTTATCGGGTAAATCGAAAACCGAACCGTTAAGGACTTAAAACTGATAAACTAATAACCGATAAAAAATATTTTTATTTTATTCTTAATGATTTAGCATATTTAAAAATCAAAAATCGAATCAAACCGACCGATGCACACCCCTAATCATTTTTTCATAATAAGTTAGAATACATGTTTTTTTTATGAAGAAGCAACATATATTCATGAAGTTCAAATAAGTACGTAGATATATAAAGTGCAATTGGACCAGAAAGATACAACTTTCAAAATATGTGACCAAATCTTTTGTATATCGAAGCTCAATGGAAGCAACATTATATTATAAAGTTGGAGCCAAATAGAGTTTTAACACAGAAAAAAATAAACGGAAAGACTGACGTAACTTATAATATAAAAGGAAATTAAACCATGCATGTAAAACTTTACTGCCTAATTTGCAGCCATATATACTAAAAGTAGTTTACTTGAATTATCCCTTTGAATTATATTTCTATAACTCGTAGTAATTAAAGATTTTTCAAGATTCAAACGTTTTACTTCATCAAATTCTTCAAGGAGTGATGCCTATCCTCTTGAACCATGACTTTGACATTCAAAAAACTAAAACTATGACAAACATGTAATATGATAGTATTTGTCAACATAGAAAGGCGGGATTTGAAACTTCTATGTTCGAGATTTTAGTCATATATGTTTATTTAGTATAAATATAAAATTTGAAGCTAAGCTATACATTGAATTCGACTAAACCCATAATTAAAATTCTAACTCTGCTGATGAAGAACACACAAAATATCTAAAAATTGAAAAGAAAATTCTTCATTATTTGTTGGAGAAAATGAAATCGATTTGAATGGGAGTATTTCCTCTTCGGCTTGCTGAAGCTTCCTTGTTAGACGGGAAAAAGCATGATGAAAAAAAGGTGGAAAATTAATACTGTAGCCATCAACAGTGAGTTAATATATCTTTTTCAGGAACATATTTATTTATTAAAAATAATAATAATAAAAGCAAATGCATTTAAGAACAGAAAACAAAATTCTTAATCCAATTTTTTTAAACAAGAAAATTCGATAATAATTAAATTGCAGTCATTAGTCAACTATGAAGGGTATATTTGAAAGGGTAAATGTCAAAATCAAACAAAACTGGTAAAACCCTGAAAGGGTATTTCAGTCTAATCACTTACGTGACCGTGTAAGCAGACTTTTCGGACATTAAATGCGGCTAGTTCTATAATCAAGAGAAGTCAATCATTCACTTTTCCACAATTACCCTCTCCATTAGCCGCATTTCAACTAATCTTATATGGTTTTTACGTAAATATAACCAAAACCGTACCCCCTCGAACGCCAATTCTTGAAATATTGCCCTCTATAAATACCAGAAGAAGCCATTTTTAGTTCCAACTAACAGCAAGCTTTAACCTTCATCTTTCTCTCTCTAAATAGTACAGATTTCTTCCTCTTTCTCTCTCTTAAAAAAATCATGCAGGTGGCAGCAACACTTCCGGCGACCGGA
>JAPFFP010000103.1:19418335-19430171 GCA_026153255.1 Solanum medicagineum | reverse complement strand
TAAATAGTACAGATTTCTTCCTCTTTCTCTCTCTTAAAAAAATCATGCAGGTGGCAGCAACACTTCCGGCGACCGGAGTCCATTTTTTCCAGACACGGCGAGGTAGTTTCAAGTGCAATGGACATTCATCACCATTGAAACCAATAACAAGAGCTAGTTCTATAAAGGCACAAAGTTTAAAAACAATAGCACCACCAACTTCAACAACAACTACGGAGATGACGAAGAAACATCTTTCGAATCTCGAAAAGCTTTTGCAAAAGGAAGCGAAGCCGGAGGCAGTAATTCAAGAAATGAAACAGGGGAAAACAGGGGAAAACAGAGGAAAACAGGGGAAAAGAACAGAGGAAAACAGGGGAAGGAACTTGTTGGAAGGGCTAAATTTGGCTAGAATTTGGCCTGAGATGAAAGCAGCTGAAGAAATGTCACCAAGGCATTTGATCAGGTTACATAGGATGCTATCATCAAAATCAATGGAGTATTCTCCAAGGAACAATCTTGGTACCAGGTGGAAGGAGTATCATGGGTGTAAAGACTGGTTAGGACTTCTCGATCCACTGGACGAAAATCTCCGGCGAGAATTAGTCCGGTACGGCGAGTTCATTCAGGCGGCTTACCACTGTTTTCACTCAGACCCCGCCACATCAGCAGATGAAAACCCTGACGTGGCGAGGGACGTGTCGTTGCCTGACAGGTCGTACAAGGTGACCAAGAGCCTTTACGCCACGTCATCCATCGGCCTGCCTAAATGGGTGGATGACGTGGCGCCCGACCTCGGGTGGATGACCCAGAGATCGAGTTGGATCGGGTACGTCGCGGTGTGCGACGATAAAGCCGAGATCCAACGCATGGGGAGGAGAGATATTGTTATTGCGTTGCGGGGGACCGCAACGTGTTTGGAGTGGGGGGAGAATCTCCGCGACCTGCTTGTACAGATGCCAGGAGAAAATGAGTTAAATGAAGGACAACCAAAAGTAGAATGTGGTTTTTTGAGCTTGTATCAAACAGGTGGAGCTAAAATCCCAAGCTTAGCTGAATCTGTAGTGAATGAAGTGAGAAGACTCATTGAATTGTACAAAGGGGAGTCACTAAGCATCACAGTAACAGGACATAGTCTTGGTGCTGCATTAGCCCTATTAGTAGCAGATGACATAAGTACATGTTCACCAGATACTCCACCAGTTGCTGTTTTTTCCTTTGGTGGTCCACGAGTGGGCAACAAAGGTTTCGCAAATCGTCTAGAATCCAAGAACGTTAAGGTCCTACGTATCGTGAACAAGCAAGACGTGATCACTAAAGTACCAGGCATGTTTGTGAGCGAAGCAATCGACAAGAAACTAAGAGAAACCGGAGCCGCGGGGGTGTTAAATTTGCTTGACAATAGCATGCCATGGGCTTATTCACATGTTGGCACAGAATTGAGAGTTGACACAACAAAGTCTCCATTTTTGAAACCTGATGCAGATGTTGCATGTTGTCATGACTTGGAAGCATATTTGCATTTGGTAGATGGGTATTTGGGATCAAATGAATCATTTAGACCAAATGCTAAAAGGAGCCTTGCTAAGTTGTTAAATGAACAAAGTGCTAATATCAAGAAATTGTATACTAGTAAGGGTAAAGATTTGACTAGTCTCAATCTTAATAGAGAATTTAGTTTTCCTAGACCTAGCTGTTTGCCTAGTCCTAGTGTTTTGCCTAGTCCTTCATCTTGAGTTCATTGGGATGAGGATAGGTATGCTTCTTGTACAAATTTAACAAGTTATGAGAAGCATATGTTATCTATTTGTAATTACTTATCTTATATTTTTCTTTTGGAGGACATAACAAGTTCTAAAATTTGGAAAAATTTCACAAGAAATGAAGAAATTCAATAGTTATTTTGCGCACTTGCCACTTGACAAATACAAAGAAACAACACATAATGGAATACTATTGACAAACGAGTGGAACCACTCAAAGTAATACAGTAAGTTTTTTGACTCATTACGCGGCACTGTTTTTAACCTGAGATAAAGTTATAAAGCATTAATTTATGATGGTGGAAAATTAATACACATCTGAGAAAAAGAGTCAACAAAATAAAAATGAATAAGACAAGTTTAGCAATAAATATTAATGGGAGAAAAAGAAATTACATGAATATTATTAGAAGTACGACTACCTACGACCCATCCATCTTAATTCTCGCTCTTTATACCTTTCTAATTTTTATCTAAGATAATATTTTTAGTCAGCAAAAGTTGTGTCATGTTCATCTCCATCCTAGTTTTTTAGGCCTATCTCTACGACTCCTATTGTACAGTAGACTAGATCTTGCACCTCCTCATCGGTGCATCCTCTCTCTACCTCTTCACATATTACAACGATTTCAACACTCTTCCCTCGTCTTTCCATCACGAAATTAATGTCGCTCCCAACATATCCCATGTAACTTCATTCTTAATTGTATTTCCTAGTATACCCACAATTGTCATTTCCTACCATCTTTATCTTCTCAACATTGGCATTCTTGACTGGCCAAAACTCGGCCACATACAATAGCATTGGTCTATTCATCGCTCTCTAATATTGCTAAGGAATTTAAAATTTTTGAAACTTATGAAATTATGTAAAATAGTAGTATTATTAGAAAAATATAAAAAAAAATAAATTAAGAAACGCATAGAACCAGATATAAATAATATATTTCAGAAAGGGGGACAAAAAGGAGATATTGTAATTGAATTCATAATGCCCTCGACAAGACCATGTTCCTCCATTTAAAATTCACATCTTTACCAAAAAAACTGAAGATTTTGTCCCAAAATATTCTGAATTTTATACATTACACCCTGAAACTATAGATTATTTACCTTTCACTCTAATTATTTATTCCATAGATTTAATTATAATATGGTTGACTGCCACTTCATTAATTAATTAACACCAATGCCAACTAGTTTTTGTGCACTTAATTCAAATATTAGCTCCAAATAATTGTTTGGTGTCACCTTCAACATGTACATGCTAACGCATGTTCAACCTGCTCATTAGTTCAATGTCTTTAAGATTTATATCCTAAATTAGCCACGTTATACATATCTAATTATTAATTAACAGGATTACTGTTAAACATTAATGCTTATGTTCCCTAACCTTTTTATACAGTAGTCTTGTTGTATGTGCTCTCCGCATGATCAAAATTAGAAAAATTAAATTTAATTATAAATTTATAAAGGAGATAAATTATTCACTACAAAAGTAATTTTTATAAATTATTTATTTATAATGATTTTATATATAGAAATTCTATCACTAATTACAACCAATGGTGCATTAGATTTTTCTTAGCGACTGTCGGATAATTTTTTTAATTCAAATAAGGAAGAAGAAGAAGTAGAAGTCTATCAAATAACAAGATTTAGGAGTATTTTCACGGTATCAAAAATGCACCTCTTGCCGTGTAGTATCTATTTTGATAGTGATTGATCGATCCGAGCATCGTGTGGAGGCTTGAGTTGATTGAAAGCTTATTCGAGTGTGATTTCAGCATCGAGGTAGGTTCGGCTAATCTTTTTGAGACTGAATTTGAGTTATTGGACACGTTCATTGATAATTGTAAGATTTAGATTGATGTATAAGTCTATGACATGATATGATTGAATTTGATGGAAGTATGATACCAGTTATGCCGAAAAATTGAGTGAATGATGATCCTATTGATAAATAGAGATGAAATTATGAGATTAAAATTAAATAATTTGGATATTATTATGATTATATATATATATATATATATTCTAAAAAAAAAAGGAGAGAACTAGTTGAAGATCTGGCATAATATTCGGCGCTCACCATGCATGTACAAACTCATCAATTAATACTTGAAAAATGAAAAAAATGTGGTGGTACTTACTCTTAAGTTCATGGATCTTGATTTTGAAATATATTTTCAACACTAAGTTGTCTCAAATCATTAAACAAACGAACAACGGGCTCCATGCGTGGATTTTTAATAATTCTCTTCATCCATAAACTAATGAAATTAATTGAGACATATGAATATTTAAGTTGCCAATAAAATTGATCAGGAGATTATAGGTTCACGCGTTGAAAATAATCTTTGATAAAATTGCGTGCTAAAATTGCATACAGTAGACTCTTATGATCACACACTTCCCTAGATTCTATGTATAGCAAAAGCTTTAGTATACCAGGTTGTCCTTTTATATGAATATTTAAAATCTTGCACAATGAAGAGTCCAAAAAATATTTGAGAAAACTAACCTTGTATTAAAAGGAATAACTATACAACATAGACCCAATATGAAATTTTTACTCAAATTAGACTCAACCCAAATTATTTATCCTTAATGGACCCATGACCGAAGCTATTTTTTTTCTTACCCCACTTTCCCATTTTTTATTTTATCCATGATGCCCGTATGGACATCGACATGATGTCAACATAACTTCTATGATTAATCCTTTGTGACAGTATATTGACACCATACCATTATCATATAGAATGAGCTTAATCCCTTATGATACTCTAGCGGTATATTGATAGCTTATTAGTATCATATAGGATTATACTTTTTTTAAGTATTAAATGAAAGAATTAATAAAATTTATTAAACTCTAAATAAGTAGAAAATATATTCTTTGTGATACTTCATCTGATTATTCGTACAATATCGGTATAATATAGGATTGACCTTAATTCTTTGTGATACTCCATCGGTATATTGATAATCTGTCAGTATCATATAGTTTGGGGTTCTTTTTTAAGAAATAAAATAAATAAAAGAAAATTATTAAAGTTGCAAACGTATTTATTAAACATAAAATTAGTAGAAAATATATTCTTATGATACTTTATCAGTATATTGATACCATATCGATATCATATAGGACTGAACCTAATTTTGTGTGATATTCATATGTATATTAATACCATATCGGTATCATATAGTTTGAGGCTCTCTTTTTTAAGAAATAAAACAATTAAGAGAAAATTATTAAAATTATAAACTTATTTATTAAACTCTAAGTTAGTGGAAAATATATTCTTTGTGATACTCAATCAATTTATTGAGATGCAATCGACATCATATATTTTTGTGCTCTTTTTTTTAGAAATAAAACAATTAAGAGGAAATGATTAAATTCTAAATTAGTAAAAAGGTATATTCTTTGTGATACTATGTCGATATATTAATACCATATCAGTATAATATAATATTAAGTTTAATCCTCAGTGATACTCTGCCGGTATATTAATACCCTATAGGTATTGATACTCTATATGTATCATATATATTGTGGGCGCTAATATCTACACGCGAATTTTGATAGTAGACCCGTAAAAAGATAAAAAATAGTTATAGTTTGCTAAAATTATGATATATAGCTACATATTATATGGGAATGGCGAGCAATATCGAGAGAAAGGAGTGAGGCGAGCGAGATCGAGAGAGAGGCGAATTGTATATGTATATTTATCATACTGTATGTGTTTATTTGTCAAATAATTATATATGTGTAACTAATATACATATACGTTTGTATATCTAACAAGAGAGATTGAGAGAGGGATGAGATAGGTGAGCAAGAGAGGTAGAGAATGAAGACAGGGAAATCGTGTATGTATATCTTGCAAATTATAGTATAGATGCAATCGGTATACATATATATTTGTATATTTTGCAAGAGATTGCAAAGAGAGAGAAGAGAGGCGAGAGAAAACAACAATAAAACTCTAATTCTAACTATATTTTCAAACTATAGTGATATAATGTAGATACATATCATATGTTTACCTAATTGCATTATTTACCCCAAACTTAATTTTCCCGCTAAAATGGATGATATTTGGTGGGCTTATCCCCTTAATAAGGCCCACAGGAGAAGCCCATAAATTTCTAGGTCAAAGCACGTCGCTCAAACAAAAGCTTTGAAACTTCAAATATTCACATATTTTAAAAGTGTATTTTGTGAAGGTTAATCATCAAATCTTTTCACCTGAAGTTTAGTATGAATTATCAAAATAAAACTTAATATTTTCCACTAAGATGCATGTAAAAATTTGTTAAAGTTTCAATTATGTATGTTAAATTTTTTTATTACAAATAATTTTTTATCATGTATATTTGCACCTCAGTTATATATGACTTGAATATATATAAGAAGTGGATTGAAATTTCAAATGTGTGTCTAAATAAAAAAGGATTGTTCTTCAAATTTCAACAATTTAATACTCAGATCTATTTTGCATGAGCTCAAATTTAAAGCATATAGAACAAATCCCAATCATCATTTATCAAAATCCTAAAAAATGTAACAAACTCATTAATCCACTTTTAATGTTTTTCAAATATGCGTTTTTGTCATGCACACAGGCCTAAACTGTTAAGATATCCTATTAACTATGTGTTTTAGATATAATATTATTTATTGAATAATTATTTATTTATTTATTCAATTCAATAAAGTGTTACATTAAACAGATTAATTTGTCATATATGTGTCCTCAAATCATCAGTTAAAATTACAGTTCACAATCTAGATGAAAATTTGGACAAACCATTGGAAAGATTGTAGTACGAGATTATATGTAATTTATCGTAAATATGAGAATAGTATAGTTCTAACTTCTCGTCCTAGTACATTTTGTATGTATTGAACGGGACCAAGTAGAGATAGATGTTTTGGACTAATAAAAACATGTTATCTAAACTATTAAATGTACTTGTATTCTTAATCCTGATATAACGATTATGAGTTGTATATATTACTTATCATTTTGATTTATTAAAAGGTGAGATTCTGAGATGGGTCAATATGTCTGGTAAGTTGGATGATAATAATTTATACTGGTGAAATAATTAGTTAGTTGAAGAAATCCATATCCCAATATAGAGTTTGAGGATAAACCTTTAATGAGAAGCTTATAAGTTCCGCCCGGTAGATTTATGAATCTGCCACATGAAATAAGTTAAGTATTGCTCTAACGAAAATTAATCATTAAATTAAATTTGTCAGTAATTTAATTTATTGATTAGTATCTGTAGTCTTAACATGAGAAATTACATAAGCGTTTAATGGGAAATTTTGAAATATAAATAGAGGAGTGTAATTACGAATTTTTAGTGGAATAATTTATAATTTATTATGGTAAGGATAATTCAGATTAAAAAAAATTATTTCCATACTAAGAAACCTTATTAATAAATTCTCTGGTCGCTACAGTGCCCATATTTAACTAGAACTCAGAATCCTATTTCTAATAAAAGAAGGTTTTTACAATAGAACTCAGAATCTTATTTCTAATAAAAGAAGGTTTTTTGTATTTCAAGATAGAGGTTTTTCTTCTTTCTTTTTGGATTTGGAAAAGTCCTCTATTTCTCCTAACCTAGAAAATAAGAATTAGTATTCTACACAATACTTGCCCACCGAAATATTGATCTGGGATCAAGTTTGAAACACAAGTCTGATTTGTTTCATACTTTGCGTGTGATACGTGTTGTGATTGTTATCTATTACTTATATAAGCGATAAGATATTGAGAAAATATATTAAATTTTCATAAGAGAAACAAGAGACTAAGCGAACACAACAAATTTTGAAACATTTCAATTATAAAATGAAAGATGCTTCTCATTGTGGATAGGATTACTCCATTTATTATATTTTGCTTTCTAATTTATAACATAGGGAGTTGAGGTAGGTTAAAAGGAAGGAGAGTCAATTTAAACATAGTGCCACTATAAACCTTAAGAAAACGATTGGATTTGTGTGTGTTAGATTTTTCTTGAAATTGTCTATTCTATCAAATCACAAGGCGCACATGTATACAAAATTTCTTGTCTAAAAATAAGACTTTTGTTTTTAAAATATCAAGAACTAAATCTACTCCATATAGACTCAAATTTGAATTATAAATTTCATTTGTCAAAAAAAAAGAAAGCTCAATGATCAATTTATCAAAATAAAAATAAATCGATCAAAGGCATTTAACTCTTCAAATATTTTTTCATCAATGCTTAGTCATACATGACTAAAGCATGTATTAAAATGGGCTGAAGTTCTTGTTATATACTATGTCTCAATGTAGAGATAAAAGAATTAAAAAAAGTATGTGATTTTGTCTTAAATTTACCTAATATTGAGTATTTGTTACACACACAAACAAAAAAAAAACATGAAAAGGGTATTATTTAATTGAACAACCAAAGGGCACCCATAAAAAGTTTTACTACTAGACGAGACTCTATTTAGTCGGAATTATGTAATTTTATTTTGATTTTCACCTGAGCTTATTTTGAAATTTGACTAGCTTGAATTTGTGTTCTTGCACTATGATGAATCAAGTGCTACAAAATATGGCATCACTATTAGTATTTACATATGAGATTTCTCGTAAAAAACGAAGAAATAATTATTATTTGATGGTGACAAGAATCATGTCTAAGAATTTTGGCAATGAAGAAAAGAAATACAATTCTAGGATTTGTTTGATATTCCATAATAACAAGAAAAGATTAAATAAACTGCACCTCAAGCTATAGATTATCAATAGATTTTCCTGTCTAAAAACTATACAACTCCATCATTTATCACAATAATCGGTTCTATATTCATAAGACTTAATTAAAAATTAACACATATTTTAATGAGCTGAATCGAATTGAGCTAATAAATGAACGAATCAATAACCAATCCAAACTTAATTGAATTATAATTTCATAAGCTAATTTTCCCACATATATTTCTTTAAAATGATGGTTCAAATATCTTTAATTTTTTTCCTCCAAAAGGTTAGTATAGTACCAATATAGTAGAAAATGGAAAGTTTCAAAGCTTAATTCATAAGCAAAGTATATAACCAATTTAATAAGCCCAAGTAATTCTTACCTTTCCTAAAAGATTAAGGAATTCAATAGATATACTAGATTAAGAAAATATTTACTATTTATAGTAATAAAAAAATTATTTTTATTAAATAATTATAATATATTTATATTAAATATATAATGCAACTTTAAGAATAGATTTATCTAATATTATTATATATTACTATAAATAATAATAAATAAAAATATCACTAAAATCAGTAATTATTTATTAAAAGGATCTACTTCAGTAATTTTTCCAATTCAATACTAAACCCAAAAAGGAAAAAGGCCCAACAAACAACAAAGCCCAAATTCTCATTATATTTATTGAACCTTTCTATCGCAGAAGGAATCTCCTTCCGCTAGGGTTTTAAAGATTAGCTTTCACTTCACTCAATTTTTTCTGCCGCAATTTTTCTCAAAGTCTCCATCTTTTTCATTCTGTCTTTCAATTCTTCGCAACCCATTTCAATGGATTCTAATTTTTAGGGTTTTTTTGCTCTCAGAATAATCTAAAGGTCATATCTTTGTATCTTTATTCGTTGGGATTCCAAGAATAAGACTGAAAAATGGCGACTATGAACCCATTTGACCTTCTTGATGGCGATGCTGAGGACCCAAGTTTGTTCATTGCTGTCCAGCAGAAGAAACAGGCTACTGCGGTTGCTGCTGCTCCCAAGAAGGCTCCGGCTAAGGCTCAAGCTCAACCGGCTAAGCCTGTTGCCAAGTTGCCATCGAAGCCTCTGCCTCCTTCCGAAGCTGGTAATTTTGATTGCACCCTTTTGAGTTTTGTGTATTTTTTAATCGATTTGAGTAGTTCTAATTAATGGGGTTGGTGGAATTAATACTTATGTCGTAGTTTTATGTTGTAAAGCTGTAGTCTTTATTGTTTGGATAAAGTAGTTAGTGAGTTGAATGCTTTTGAGTCTGGTGTTGTTTTTGAGCAAATTTATGAAGTTTCCTATGTTTGGGCTCGTTTTATTTGTTACTTTCTTGTCTGTTTACTAGCTGCCAAGGAATTTAGGTGATACTTTCAAGTATTGGTTGTTTCACTGCCCTTAGTAAGAGTATGACTGGTCTGGCAGAGTATGCTATTATGTTTGTCTTACATGTCGGCGATTCAACAATGGTTGGCATTGGGGATGGTTGCTAGTAAATGAAGCTGGACTGTGCTGTCTGATGACTGATTAAATAAGTTTTGGTATTTGTATGGCATTCCTTTTATACTATTAAGAATTCAAATTTGTTAAACAATTCAAATGTCGAACTATTGTCCAGCTGTCATACTAACTTTTTGTTGGTTATGTAAAGTTTTTCTAATATTATTCACTTAGTCTGTTATGTCAAGTTTTTCTAATACCATTCACATAATGTTAAGTTGTATTCACATCTTGAATTCTATTCCAAGTTAAGTCTTTCATATTTATTAAATAGAAGGGGGTTGTATATTGTTCCCATTGCTTATATGTGCACTTTTTCCCGAGTAGTGAGGGATTCCAGGTATGAAGGCCAACGTGGAGGAGGTCGTGGGGGTCCACGTGGAGGAGGACGTGGTCGCGGTCGGGGACGTGGGTTTAACCAGGATTTTGCTGATGGTGAGAATACCTTTGGTAGCAACAATGGTTTCTCTGGAGTCTATAAAGCTTCAGAAGATGGAGAGTCTGGAAGGTCCTTTGAGAGGAGAGGTGGTGGATACGGTGGCCCTCGTGGAGGGTTCCGTGGGGGACGCCGAGGTGGCTTTAGCAATGAGGAAGGTGCAGAAGTTGATCGCCCTCGCAGAGTATATGATCGACGAAGTGGAACAGGATATGGGTAAGTTGTTTTGCTGGAACTTCTTTGTGACCAAAATCCATTTTCCATATTTTGGTTGGGGGCGTTTTGTTAATTTGAAAACACTTGGTGGCACAAATCATGAGCATCTGTAATGTTCTGCATAGGAACGACTTTAAACGGGAGGGAGCTGGTCGAGGGAACTGGGGAACTCCCACAGATGAGATTGCACCGTGAGCATTGTGATCTCGTTTGGTCTCCTTATCATGCTTTCCTTTTCTGTCCCCATTTATTTTTTCTTATTTAATGTTTGCCTCTGTTTCAATTGTCAGGGAGACAGAGAACCCTGTTAATGAAGGAGAGAAGGTTGTTGATTCTGAGAAACAAGCTGGACCAGAAGATGCTGGAGATACCAAAAAGGATTCTCCTGCTGCTGAGCCAGAAGAGAAGGAGCCTGAGGAGAAAGTAACTATTACACTTACTTCTTCTTGATGTTTTCTAATTTTTAGCTTTTGAATTTGACCAAATCTCTTGTTATGCCTATTAATGTTTCATTATATTTCATGAACTTGTTATTTTGGGATTAGAGAGGGGTGGTGTTTGTTGCAGAATCCAGACCCTTGACTTTGGTGTTTCTTTAATCTGTTTGGGGAAGGGTGTTTGCACAATCATATCTAAAGGTTTATTTTCTATTCTACCACTTCTAGTCATCTTGTAGTTATTATTGTTAAAATTCAAGATCTTCTCATACTTTTTCTGTCTCCTCCACCCTTCAGTACAATGGGAAAGCCGCTAGGGATTTTAATGTCGAATAAGAATGCAGAAAAGTATCTGAAGCTGTGGAATAATACTCTTTAGCATTGGTGAAAACAATTCTTTTTAACAGATCGAATTTAACTGGTTGTATCAGTCTTTTTGCTGTAGATATGGTAGTGAATAGTGTAACGACAATCCTACATTTGGTGAATTCCTTCCCTAGTTAGACAGGAAGCTTTTACTCCTGGATATACCTTTTTAATCAGCTTCTGTTATAGTCTAAATGATCATACCTTCTTCTCCAAAAAATGTTTCTAGTATTTTCTGATATTAGGACTGTAGCAAAGCAACCACTTACTGATTCCTCAAGGTACTTGTCACATAGCTGTTCTTGAAACTCATTCGTTATAAAAGAAAGCTGGAAACTCAAG
>JAPFFP010000103.1:19404659-19418235 GCA_026153255.1 Solanum medicagineum | reverse complement strand
TTACTGATTCCTCAAGGTACTTGTCACATAGCTGTTCTTGAAACTCATTCGTTATAAAAGAAAGCTGGAAACTCAAGTTGCGATCCTCTGAAAAACTCCTGTTGGCATTGTTGACTAATCCTACTGCTCCCACCCGTCAAGTTTGAAATTCCAGTAAAGTAGCAGTTGGGCAGCCTTGCAGAATAGAACATTTTTTGAAACTATTCTTGTTTTACTGGGATTGTTGTTTCAACCATGTCCCATCGTTTTGATTAAGATTTTAACTAGATAGATGTAAACCCCTTATATGTGGAATGACTTGGTAGTGTTATGGACAGTACCTGTAGATGATCTATAAAATATGCTAGAATTGAACTAATGTGTTAAACATTGATATTGACTTGCTTTGTAGGAAATGACCCTTGAGGAGTATGAGAAAGTAATGGAGGAAAAGAGGAAGGCTTTACTGGCTCTGAAGCCAGAAGAAAGGAAGGTCAATTTGGATAAGGAATTTGAATCCATGCAACTCCTATCAAACAAGAAGAATGAAGATGAAGTTTTCGTCAAATTGGTGAGTATTTGATGGTTTCTATTTTTTTGTTGCTTTGACGTCTATTATCAGTATCTTAGTAATGCTCTCTGCCAGTCTACTGATCTAGCTTGCAAATTGTTGGTATGTCAGGGCTCTGAGAAAGATAAGAGGAAAGAGGCAGTTGAAAAGGCCAAGAAGGTACATTTTTTAATTTTGCTGAGAATTTTGAATGTATTGGTATGGAGTCTGGCCACATTCCTACTTTAGTCTTGCTTTGTTGCGGAGAGTCCATAATATTTCTGCATGATCCTAGTTCCCGCGATATATGCAATCCTTCTATTTTCAAGTGCTGACCTAACAACTTGTGTGTGGGATTGGAACATTGTTCTTTCCACACTCCTACCTGTTATGTCAGTCTTTCTCCGAGGTGCTTGCTGGTAATTTATTTGTCCAAGGTTATTTTAAGGGTCAGGGTCCAATATTTTTAGAATAGTCACTAGCACTATATTGTTTACATGAAAAACTTCATATTTTGTTAATATGTATGTGCGTGCTTATATTTGCCTTGTGAAAAAAATGTTGCTTATTCACTAAATGCATTTGTATTTATACATTTAGTGCTTCTAGTAGAGAGAACTTTTTTACCGACTTCCTGATAGCCACCACTCTATTTCTGCTAGAAACAAGTGAGCTGGTATTAAAAGCTTCTACTAGGTTCTTTGGTCTGTGTAGGTTCTTTTGCTCTTTTGTGCTGGTACATGTAGTTGTTGTCTGACTAGTTGAAGCTGTTTTACATGGTACATGTGTAGCTCTAGATCGATACATGTGTGCTTTTTGTTTACATTTGTTAATCTATATATAGTGATGTTGTGGCACAAGTGGAGTAACTGAATACTCAGTAGCACAAGATCTGCTGTATTCTATTAATCTACAACCATACATTAATGAACACATGTACCTAAAGAAAATGTAATTTCTGTTGCTGTACTGAGCTTAAATTTCACTGATTTGCAGACTCAAAGCATAAATGAGTTTCTTAAGCCTGCTGATGGGGAAAGTTACTATCGCGGCGGTGGTCGTGGTAGGGGCCGTGGTGGCCGTGGCAGAGGTGGCTATGGTGGCAATGGCAGTAACAACTACAGTGCTCCAGCCCCTAAGATTGAGGATGTAGGCCAGTTCCCATCCTTGGGTGGCAAGTAAGGCAGCAGAAGCAGCCATCTGAGCTCTTTCTCCATTTTTGTGCTCGAAGATGGCATCATATCATTATCATCATCTCCAAGACTCTTGTGGGGGATTTCATGTATTAGATCATCTGAACTTTATTGTTCTTGTTTTAAGAGTGTAAATTTAGATGTCTTCTGGGGGTTTACACCCTTTGTCTTTCTTGACTATTGACATGCATGAATACCCTTTCCTTTCATAATTAGGCTTTAGGTCCATTTTTGCATTGTGGGATCAGTTTTGTTTTGATTTTTTATTTAAACAATTTTGTTCCTTTGCACTGAATTGTTCTCTAGATTATATAGTTTTTCTTGTCTTCTCTATTTTACGTGCTGTCGTTTACATACTGTTTCTATTTGGGTATAGCTTGCTTCACTAAAAAGGCCTGGATGAGTGAAATGGAAGTTGATGCATGAATATAGAACTGTAAACTGCTCCTCTTAGCTTCTTTTTCAAATCGAATCAAGTTGAAACTTAACACCCTTAGTACTGGTTGGATACTAGTATATCATTGTCATTGTTTGTTTTCATGAACTCTATTTCTAGACCAACTCTAAGAAAACACCTTGAGCATTGAACTGACATTAACAAGAACATAGCAAAGTGGATATAACGAACTCTCTATTAATGAGTAAGAGTTTTTGAGTTTATAATAATTGGATTTTAAGAAATTTCTTTTAGGTTGAGGTTGACCTCTTAAGAAATTCTAAAGATATGACGTAGTTTTCTATCATTGAAGACATGATCTTAGATATAAAAGAGTAAAAATTGCATATTGGGGTAGAAGGATGGACGACATGGATACGTAGAAGATTAATAGAGGTAGTTGGTGAACCCGCAAGCATGAGTGCTAGTTCTATTTATACATATATACATGAATGATTTTTCGGCAAAGAAGATTTGGAGGAATTTCTTATTGCCTTCTTGCTTAGTTCTGGCGGTGTATTATTCTAACTTATTTAGAATTGAGACGTAATTGATTTATGAATAAATAAATATTTGCATACACAAAAACGAATTGGTACAATCGATTTATGGTTGGGTTAACACAGCAAAACATGACAAATGTACTCTCAACTTCACTTTCGAAGCAAAGTTTCCTGCTTTACGTTCTTGTCATGCAATCGCCATATTTGTATCTCTTACACCTCCTTTTATAAAAACCCAGATGACATTTCGAACACAGGAGCATTGCCTGCAGCCCTATCCTTCCGCCAGTCCCATTTGGTACCCTCGAGTAACGTAAACTTTTCAAGAAATGGACAGTTTGAAATCGACGATGTGGTGTTATCGAACAAGAAAATTACCAGTTTTATTCGATGTGGGGATTTAGATTCCGCGGTTATAGTTTTCGAGAGCGTGAAGGTTAAGACAGTAATTACATGGAATTCAATCTTGGCAGGGTTTTCAAGAAAACCTGGGTATGTTGAAGAAGCACGCCAACTGTTTGACAAAATTCCTGAACCGAATGTTGTGTCGTATAACACTATGTTAGCTTGTTATTGGAGAAATGCTGATATCCAGGCTGCTAAGAGTTTCTTTGATCGAATGCCTGTTAAGGATGTTGCTTCCTGGAATACCATGATTTCAGGGTTCTCTCAAAATGGACTGATGGGTGAAGCGGAAGTGTTGTTTCGGGAAATGCCAGTGAGGAATGAGGTTACTTGGAATGCTATGGTAGCTGGGTATGTTGAGTCTGGGAAATTGGAATCTGCATTGGAGTTGTTTAGGGAAGCTCCTGAGAAAGGAGTGATTGCTAGGACAGCTATTGTGACGGGGTATATGAGATCAGGAAATGTTGAAATGGCGGAAAAGATGTTTCAAGAGATGTCAGAGAAGAGTATGGTAACGTGGAACACAATGATTTCGGGTTACATTGAGAACGGGAGAGCAGAGGATGGTATGAAGCTTGTCAAGAAAATGATGGGGTCTGGTATAAAGGTGAATGACTCAACGTTGAGTAGTCTCTTACTAGGTTGTAGTAATTTATCTGCATTGAAATTGGGGAAGCAAGTTCATCAGTATGTCATGAAGTCCCCTCTATACTTGGATATGACGGTGGGGACTTCATTGATTAGCATGTATAGTAAGTGTGGAGTTTTGGAGGATGCTTGGAACTTGTTTCTTGAGATGCCAAGAAAGGATGTTGTCACTTGGAACGCCATGATTTCAGGGTATGCTCAACACGGGGAAAGCAAGAAGGCCCTTAGCTTGTTTGATGAGATGAGGCGTAAAGGAATAAAACCGGATTGGATAACCTTTGTTGGAGTTCTATCAGCCTGTAACCATGCAGGTTTGGTCAATCTCGGCATTCAATATTTTGAGCAAATGCAGAGTTTTTATGGAGTTAAGCCAAAACCAGACCATTACACTTGTATGGTTGATCTCCTTGGACGAGCAGGAAAGCTAAATGAAGCTGTGGATTTGATAAGAAAGATGCAATTCAAACCCCATGTAGGACTATTTGGATCACTTTTGGGTGCTTGTAGGATCCATAGAAACTTAGAAGTGGCAGAGTTTGCTGCCAAGAACTTGCTTAGCCTTGAACCAACAAATGCAGCGGGCTATGTTCAACTTGCTAACGTTTATGCAGCCAAGAACCAATGGGAAGGTGTTTCTAAAGTAAGAAAATCAATGAAAGAGAACAAAGTTATCAAAACACCAGGATACAGTTGGATGGAGGTTGGGAGATTGGTCCATGAGTTCAGGTCAGGTGATAGGCTTCATCCAGATCTTGAAAGTATCCGCATGAAACTAAAAGATCTTGAGAAGAAAATGAAGTTAGCAGGTTATGTACCTGATCTTGACTCTTCACTACACGACATAGGTGAGGAACAGAAAGAGCAGCTACTTCTGTGGCACAGTGAGAAACTAGCAATTGCCTTTGGTTTAATGAAATTACCACCAGGAATGCCAATTAGGATATTCAAGAACCTCAGAGTTTGTAGAGATTGCCATCAAGCCACTAAAGTTATATCAGCAATAGAAAAGAGGGAAATCATTGTCAGAGATACCACTAGGTTTCACCATTTCAAAAATGGAGCTTGTTCTTGTGGTGACTACTGGTAAACTATTTTAAGTGAGACTTATCATTTGTTATACGGAAAAGTTCCATTCTTTAATAAGCACATCTTTGCAACACTCAGTTTTTTTTAACGATCTACGCAATTATTTAGTGTTGTTGCAAAGGCTTTTAGTGGCATACTGTAACAATTACTAAACTGGTAATATGTGAAAAACATAAACATAAAAACACACTAAATAGCAAATCATTTTGATGAAGTCCAAAGAATAGAAAGCAAATAATAGCATTCACCAATATTTCTAGATTTTCTACACATTGATTATCCAAGTAGATCGAAAAGAATCGAGTGTTTTGATAAAATGTTGAAAGAAAGTAACAATGGTGAAGAGTCTTCCTATTAAGCCATTAAGAGAGACTAATTTTACATGCCACATCAGAATCATCATTTAAGCGACAGAGCTTCGTCCTTTCAAGATGAGCAGCAACCGCTCTTTTGGTTGACAGGTTGTCCTCGGATCTGCACAGTTGGAGGTCGTGCATTGTTTGATGCCGGTTGGCTTGCCATTCTACAAATGAATGCATAGGATATTAAGTATACAACAGGAGCAAAACTGTAACTCTGATGAGGCAATTTCAAATGAAATTTCCAAACCTGTTCTTGATTGAAGCAGCCATAGCCATGAAAGCCTGTTCTACATTAGTGGCGTTTTTCGCACTTGTTTCCATGAAAGGAATGCCAATCTCATCAGCAAAAGCCTACGAGAAGGTTAATTATCAATTGAGATATACGGCAGCTCTCAACAATATAAAAGGCATCCTTCAACGAACTATTCAGGTAATAAGGTATATAGACAAAGGAGTATAGGGGATTGATTACCTGAGCTGTCTCTGTAGAAACCACCTTCTGTGCTGTGAGATCACACTTGTTTCCAATAAGAAGTTTGTTCACATTATCACTTGCATATCGATCTATTTCACTCAACCATTGCTTGACATTATTGAAGCTCTCTTGATCAGTTACATCATAAACCACCTGAAAAAGATGGCAGCAGAGTGAGACCTCATGACAAATTGGATATTACAATGTCAGAAAACAATATGTGAGGAAACTCAACACTTACAATTATGCCGTGCGCACCACGATAGTAACTGCTGGTGATTGTCCTAAAACGTTCTTGACCAGCAGTGTCCCACTGCATATACCAGGGGGGAGAAAATGCATCAGAAAAGATAATACCCTCTTAAAGAAACAAAATCAAGCAGAGAATGGATCACAATATACGATAAAAGTAATATGTATATCGTAAGTAAGCATAATGACCTTTGATGCCCCATCATAACGCAGGCAAACTTTTCATGAATGACCAGGGCAGAATTAGATACTTACAATTTGAAGTTTAATGGTTTTCCCATCCTGTTCAACTGTGCGGATTTTCTAGAAGAAAAATAGACAATTGTTACTAATATCCTGCCAAACTATTACTAAATAAGACATTATAAAGAACAAGAAGATTCTCTTACGAAGTCCACACCGATGGTGCTGATGTAACTCTCGAGATATGAATCATCCTGAAATGAGAAAAGAAGTAATGATAAGAAAAGCCTATTTGCTTTCACAAAGATTGTCAAACTACAATATAATAATGGGGGAGTTCAAAAGGCAAATGAACTATGTATATGACATTCAAATTGCAAATCAACGCTTAATAGACAGAAGCATTACTTCACCAGTTCCACCCTACGTAAGCTGAACTTCTACCACTCAAAAAGAGGATAGAGAATTAGAAATAGACAAAGAAACAGGCAATCCATCTGCGCACGGTTTTTCTTTTTTAAAAAAAAATTAGGAGGGGGGACCTTGCAATAGGAGATAATCAGCAGCAAAATGGTTCCTTTTGAAAATCACAATGCAAAGGACAAACACGTTGCATATCTTGGGAAACAAGTTCCACAAGCAAGAAGCTAATAGAGACGGCGCAAAAGGAAAAAAATCCTCAGATGTATGAGAGCACAATGGTCAGATAATTCAACAATAACTTACAGCAAATCTTAAGAGGAGACACGATTTGCCGACACCAGAATCTCCAATAAGCAAAAGCTTGAAAAGATAGTCGCTGCAAGTAAGGTTATAATGTCAGTTGAGCAATAGAAGTTCAAAAAACATTTCAAAAAATAGTTAATTAGATTGATGTAGCAGAATATTCACAAGGGTATAATTTTGCAGATATTCAGTCAAGGCACCTAAACATTGACCTATTGCTTGGCATCTAAAAAGCATATTACCCCCCACCCTCCAAACTAAAAAAGATACTGCCACAAATAGTCATGAAAGTTTCTGTGTTTTGAATGAAATAGTTTAATCAGAGTCTGTAGCGGACAGTGACAAATAGTCATGAAAGTTAAACTCTACCTTAATCCAGAAAAATATTCATGAAAGCTACAACATCAAGAACCATTAATATTCTAATTCACAAGCAACAACCATAACAAGTAAGCATTTAAAACATCAAATGTTTCAAATAGCAGAAAACAAACACTTCCAGTTCCATGGGAAAAGATCCTCTCCCGTAATCCTGCTATAGCGTGGATATGTCCCAACTTTTACCAACGGTAAAGCTTTATCCAAAGTCTAACACAAGTATTACAATTTAAGTGATGCATTCATCTATTAGGCGAGTGGCAATGTGATCCCCACGCTTCATCACTCTCCTTCCTGAACCCCTCTCCGCAGCAATTCCTCACTCTCTCGATCCCTCTGAATTTCCTTATTAACCAAGAAATTTTACATCCTCACACGTCTTAATAGCTTCAAAAAGTACAGAACATGGAGTTACTATGTTGAGATCAGCTCATTACATCTACCACGATGTAACCAAGCTCAAACTCTTATAATAGAGCCGATATTAACTCTCATCAAGCCCAGCAAACTGTTAGCATACGATTACTTAAGACAACCACAACACACCACAAAGGAGAACACACCTTACATATTAAATAACCATGGTTCTTAATTAGTCGCACACACAAATCTGCTCAATAAGTGAATAATCTATATTGTCAGTCTCCATACTTCATACTTCAGTTTCCAACCTAGAACAATAACTAATACTTCACCAGATAACAAGTTGATCTTATCAAAATAGAGCCAGAAAAGATGAAACTACTATATATAACTATAAATAATTCTTATTTAGGCATAAAAACTTGTTCTATCACTAATTTCTAAGCTTTCCAAATATGATTTTGGCAGTTCCATTCTCAAATCAAACTTTCTAAACACATCAACAAAAAACCCAGTGTGTATGCAACCTTAACCCTACCTTCTGTTTTCGATAATCTCGACTCAAGTAAAACATACCCAAAATTTCTAAACACATGATACTGGGAATTGAGCAAGTTCACATAATCATAATCCCAAGAACCAAAAAGGGTCAACGCAAATACGGTGAAATCAATCAATGAGTTTGATTCACGATCTAAAAACTTCGCAGAAAAACATAGAGAAACAAAAAAAATTAGCAAAGATGGAAACTTTTGACACTTTTTTCTTTTTCAGGAAGCAAAATTAAAACAGATCTAGATAGAGTTGTCAACAGAACAGTATATTCTATTCAAAATTCGAATCCAAAGACGATAAATTTGATGTAAAAAAAGGAACTTACTATTCTGGATTCATGATGACTAATTTAAACTGCGGGATCGGTGAAGCGAAGGTAGCTGTGTATACACCAAGAATTTTAAGATTTTCCGGCGGGTGACTGACCGGAGTAAAAAAAGGTCGCCGGAGCAAAAGGAGAAGAGAAAGTTAGGAGAGACAAATAATGATGAAATAATTATTGGGCAAAACAAAGTCTCATTTCATTATAAAGAAAGCCTAAAACTTTTGAAGATGGGGTGGCGTGACGTGGCAATTTAATATATGCGTGCCACGTGTCATACAGATTGGCATTATAATTACCAAATTGGTGCTGTGTGCCCCTTTGTTGACTCATAATTTGTAAAATTTGTAGAGTTGATTACTAATTTAATACTCCCCGTCCAATTTTTACTTCGCCCCAAACGATTAAAAAATAATAAATAATGAGAGTAATTTTATCAAATTAATTTTTGTATATAATTAATATAATATTTTAAAATATTTAATAGGTATAAGAGTAAATTAGAAACTAAGTGTAAAATTATTTTTTAATTTTATAAAATGAATAAGTATTATTAAATATCCCAAAATAGTATAGGGGCTGAGTAAAATCGAATGGAGGGAATATATAATGATTTTTTGTTTTTACTATTTTTATTATGTTCAAACTCATGTAAAAGTTTAGTGTTATGATTTTAACTTTAAATACAAGTACTTTCACATTTACCAAGAATTATGCAACTGCATAATCAAAAGAGAAATACTATTATTGAGATAAATTATATAATAAAAAATGAGCCATCGTTCGATTTGAAATCGAAATTACTTATTTTCCGAAAGAATACAATTCAAATTTCAAAATATAACTACTACTAAATTGCCAAAATATCTCAATAAAAACTCTCATAACATTCATATACAAAACCTAATTATGCTGATGGTTGATCTCCTTTTTTGTTTTCTCTTTTATATAATAATATTTAAAAATATGAATGTGAAGATAACAATTCTAATTTACCATGATGGCAAAAATAAATTTAGAGATATCTATGTTTAATAACTCGTCAACTTTTGGATAATGTATTTATTTATTTTTTATAGAGAATTTTTGCATATAATCACTTAAAAAAATCTTAATTATATTTCATAAATATAGTTTAGGTAATTACATATCGTAGGTATAACAGTGTTTGTATAATTTGTTATACAATTTATAATATTTGTATATTTTGCTATACAATTTGATCAGCATAACGTATGTATAAATCACACGGATTATATAAAACACAAACTGTAATTACAGCTAGATATTTACCGCAAGTCATAATTAATACATACTATTAGCTAATTAATTAGTATATGTTTGTTTATCTACATAATTTCTTTTTTATATTACTTCCAAGTGAAATTTTTAAAAATAATAATATAAAGGGTATGTTGGTAATTTGGTAAAAGGCTTCTGGCTTCTAGGAATTGGGATGGCAGCAGACAACTGGGAATTTCTCAGAAGCATTATTCACGTGTAAGTTTGCCAAATGAATTATCAACACTAAATTTTTCACGATTAATAAGTGATTTACTTCTTTTTTTTCAAGTTTTATATTTTTATATTTAATAAATAAGTACCTCAATTATTTAACATTTGATGTAATAAGTTAAAATTCACAAAATTTAAAAAGTATTTTCATACAAACAAAACAATAATAATTTATCAGTAGAATCTCATAAGTGGAGTTTGTAGAGAGTAAAATATACGCAAACCTTGATAATATCTCATAGAGATAAAAAAATTATTTTCAAAAGACCCTCAACTCAATGCACACAAATTTTAAATTGTGTATAATAATATATTGTGTATTTAAATTTCATATTCAAACAAATTATTACAAAATATCCCGCGGAGGGTTATCACGTCATTCACTTCTTTTGTTGTTGTCAACTGAAAAAAATATATTATTAAATTATCTATGAAAGTTTTCCCTCATGTGGAAGTGGAACAAGTCTGAAATAAACAAAAATAAAAGGATTCATAAAATTAATAAAATAATTCATAAAATCTTTTTAATTGGATAGAGTAATATTCTAAAATCTCTAAAATTGTCACACTAAATCGATCATTATAAAATAAACGAGAACACGAAGGAGATATCTCAAACGATTGTGAAATATAATGATTCTACAAGTCTAAATTAGATAGAGTTACGGCAACGTTAGGAATAAGTGAAACACAAACTTAATTAGCATGTTAATTAATTGTAAGCACATTTTAATCTTATTTGTGTTTACTTTTCAAAGAAGCTTTTTAAATAAGCACGTAACTTGTTAAGAAAAGGTTTATAATATGACCTTTTTTGTGACGTTCAATATTTATCTTCTTAAAGGAATCTATTTTAGTTTAAGCAATTGAGAGGAAATTAAAGTACAATAAATTCATACTTTTAAATTTTATTTTTTTTTCAGAAAGAAGTATAGAGAGTGCCCAAGTGGAATGAGCTATAAAAGTGCCAAATGATATGTAACAATAATTTGCTCTCAAAATTTAAAAAATTGTCATGTACTAGTAAAATAATTTCTCTCTCTATCTCATATTAATTCAGGAATTATCAGAAGTATTTATCCCAATTATTGTTATTTTACAGAATTATATGATCTTTTAGAATTTATTTTTCATTATTTGATACTCATTTAGAATTAGACTGATCTAAATTTATATCGTAGGACTTCATCGGGGAAAAGGACTATGAAGAATTTTTTACTTTTAAAGTTTTAATTTGAGATCACTCGTGAAAAGAGGAAACAGAGTATAACTTGTTAAGGGACATAAGAATAAAGAAAAATAAATTGCCAAATGGTATACAACAATAATAATTTGATCTAAGAATATATATTGTCCTTTACAATAGAGATTTATTTGTAAAGAGATATCGCACTTCCTATTTTTATCCCATTACTTAATTATGTTTTATTGCACATGTGTCTTTATTTGAAATTTTAACACTTAGTCATACTTATAATCGCGATAATTGTAAATATATATAACAAATTAATTAATTTATAATAAATATAGTCATATTATATATATATACAAAATTATAAAAATATCATAGAAAACGTGCAATTATGGAATATAGCTTGTAAAAAGTCATAGAAAGTATACATTGAGTATACAATGTGAATTACTTACACATGAGCTATATACTGAATTTATACTATGATACACCCAGGACTCAAATATAGCTCGACTATACTTGAAATATCCACTGACTATACATGTCTATACAATGAATGACCATTTTCTGGTAATTACTTTGGTCAAACTAATTCATACCCTAAAAGCTCAAATGAAGGAGAATTGTCCAAACTTTATAAAGAGTCCACCCATTTTATGAGCTACTAATGCAAGACTTTTTTCAATTTTCAATACCCTGCCTCATGCCCATTGCTTACATCTGATTCGTGGACGATTTTAATTTCGGGGATCCAACAGGGGTGAGACAATTTTAATTTTGGGGACCCAATAATGAGTGAGATGAGTTATGCTTTGATACTCTATAAAATTAGATCTTGAGAGCTAGGTTAAAGGGAGTAGGATTATCCAAGTCTGCTTATAAAGAGTCTTTCCATCTCATCAACCAAAATTTTTGTCATTCTTCAACAGTATTTTTATAGAAAACTCTAAAAATCCACGTTGCACAATAGCACTTAAATCTTTGACATATTGCACTTAATAAATTATTTTAAGTAATAAAATCTTGAGAATATTATCATCTTACCGAGCAGGTGTCTCAAACATAATAATAAGTATTGTCTCATTTTTGTTTATCTCATACAACTTGACTATCAATTAATTAATTATGGCAAAATTGTGTGATTTGGTGCAAGTAAATGATCTTCTTCCCTACTAATTTGATGAGTCCCATCTTTTATTAGTCCCTCAATCATATTAGGTACTCTATTGATTAAATGAAGTAATTTGACTATACATTAGATAGGTCGTTTGGTTCACCTTATTAGGTACTCTATTAATTATTTTTCCAATTTTTAATTGATTTATCCTATTTTTTAATCTATTAAAAGAAATGGAGTGCTTTTTTAAAAAAATTTTGATAACTCCTTAAATATTTTCACATCCTATATATTTTCTTGTGGGAACTCAATATAGTTTTTCCAAAAAATAATACTTCAGTTGATCTATGGATGTGTGTGTATATACTCCAAAATAATATACTCCCTCCTTCTCATTTTATGTGACATAATTTTTTTTTTGGTCAGTCCGAAAAGAAATGTAATATTATTCAAATTGAGAATGATTTATCTTTAAAATTTCTTTTTACTCTTAATGAAATGATTCTCAGCCAAACTTCAAAAGTCATTTTTTTCTTAAACTCTGCATCAATCAAAGAATGTTATATAAAATGGGACGGAGACAATGACATAGAGGAGAACCTCACACGTTATTGAATAGCTTATAATAATAATACGTAGAGATCACGTCACAAATCACTTTTTTCCAAATCGTTTGGTGCGATATCCAATGGAGTTTTTGGTTACTTATTCACTTTCTATGAGTAATAATTTCACTGTTTTAATGTAGAATTTTTTTCTAAATTTAACTAATATTTTAGGGAGTCATTTGATTCATAGAGTAAATGATCTTGAAAGTATGATTTTTAGATTATAATTAATTTAAATTTTATCTCAAACTTATTATTTTTATTTAATATATCGAATATATCTTTTTATTTTTCATTTTGTGTCTGATGTTTATATTGAAATTCGATTAAATTTAAATATGTATAGAAAAATCTCATATTGATGGTAATGCTGGCTAATAAAAATGACTTTATTTTCAGAATATTTAAATTCAAGATATCTGATTAAAAATAAAAAATTGCTTATCAATTATTTACTCATGTCTAACTTTGAGATCACATATGGCTTAATCACTTTTTTATAACTAATTTCACTATTTTAATGTAAATTGTTTTTCCAAATTGAACCAATATATTAGGGAGCCATTTGATTCATAGACTTAATGATCTTGAAAGTATAACTATTATAATTAATTAAGATTTTATCTCAAAAGTTATTATTCTTATTTAATGAATTGAATATAATTTTTTTTTAATTTTTCTTTATGTCTAATATTTATATTCAAATTCGATTAAATTTGAATTTGCAT
>JAPFFP010000103.1:19385995-19404559 GCA_026153255.1 Solanum medicagineum | reverse complement strand
GTCATTTGCCCCATATATCCCAACCTTCTCTTTTTATGAAAATTTCATGATTTCAAGTTATATTACCTATATGTATCCCTATTATAATTAATTAAGATTTTATCTCAAAAGTTATTATTCTTATTTAATCAATTGAATATAATTTTTTTTTAATTTTTCTTTATGTCTAATATTTATATTCAAATTCGATTAAATTTGAATTTGCATTAGAAATTAATGAAGTACTCGCTAGACCACTCACTAATCTAAATACTAAAATTCGTCTTATTGAAAATAAAAAATACTCTCTTCATTCAATTTTACTTGTTACTATTTCATCTATCGAAGTTAAATTATATGAACTTTAACTGATATTTTAAGATGTATTTTTTCATTATATTAGTATGAGAAAGATTGCAACTTATAATATTTTTTATATAGTTTTCAATAATTAAAATTTTAAAATTTAAATATTAAATTTAATTATTCTAATTTAGTAACAAGTAAAAATACACGAGAGAGCATCGACCTGAGCCGAAAATGAATTTTTAGCAATACGATAAGTACTATCGTCGGTGATTGGAGTATTTCATATGTCCACTTGATTCTTAATTTTTCTTAATTCTTTTTTTATATTAAGCTTTCGCATTTCCCACGCTGTCTGCTATAAGTTGTCAACTTCCCAGAACCCGCGTAAATAACAGTCAAAATACAACCCATCTTCTTCCAAATTCCAAAATACTCCATTGCTTTCCTCCATTTCTGTAATCTGAAAAAGCCATGTTTCGTTCATCGAGTTCGGCGCGAGTATCTGAGGAGTTCTTTTTTAATTCATCTCCAAATCTCAAATCAACAATTTCTACTGAAACTGAAGAACTACCGACGTTTAATCCACAATCTCACGTTGCTAAAAAGGAAAGAAATCGTCTCAGATCTGCTGAAAATGCAATCCATCTTATCCCTTTAGTACTCCTGCTTTCTGCTATTGTTTTATGGGTTTTCTCTAGTCCTGGTAATTTTTACTAAAACCCCTCCAAAAAGAAATAAAATCTGTTGTTTTGCTTCAGCTGAATGTGTATCAAGATTCCTTTTTTATGATTTGTGGAGTTGGGTTTATTCATGTATAGTTGAATTTTTGCTGACCCATTTGGTTATACTTCGTTTTCTCGATTTTGTAATGTTCGGGATATGGAAAAATCCTTGGTAGGCATTGCTTCCCTCCGAATGGGATGGTTTTATTCATGTATAGTTGAATCTTTTGCTGACCATTTGGTTATTAGTCATTTCATTGAATTTTGTAATGGGATTATTGAAGTGGAAACGAGATAGGGAATTGGATGTTGAATTTTTAAATGGAATTTTCTGGTAATTCTTGAGTTGACTTTGTTTTAAAGTTGGATTCATTAACAGGAGTTGGAAAAAGAGAAAATGCTGTTTCTTGATGCTTTCCTTTTCATGTTTCTGATCCTTTTCCCTAAAGAGAGATCGAAAAGAATCAGATCTTTTGCTTGTAGGTACTTTTTGGCTTTGCATAAATGTATTTTCAGTCATGGAGTTTCCTGTGTTGTCTGTATTTAAGATGAAATTGGAGCTTAGTGGATGTTGTTTACCCCACATTGAACCTTTGAATCTAAGTTGCCGCAGCTGTGGGACCCTTCTAAAGTACAATATTTTTTGGAGGATTCGGCATGCACCCGTCGACATTTCTGAAGAGTCTGAGCAACATAGCTTTGAATAGATTCCCAGCTTTCGTGTTAGGGGAGTATTTCATCATTAGTCAGTAAATGATCATGAAATTCACTTAAGATTTTTATACATATTGAAATTGAGAACTAGCTGAGTTATAATTGCCATTCGCATATGTTGTTTACTTTGAGAAATGCTGACATTGAACTATTAAGATGGAATCTGTTTGAAACTTAAAAGAATGTCATCTGTCGATATACCTGTTATTCATTTGTGATTGGTTTTTTGAGTATTGGTAGGTAGGCATTAGGCAACTCAGTTGATTGTTTCTCTACTTATCTTCTGTTTGGTTTAATGATTGTTCTTCTCCAAGTTATGGTTGGGGGAAAGGAGTTCACTCTTGTATCTCCGTGCTGCTTGTACTCGAGTTGTGTTCTTATGTTGGGGCGCCTTAGTTTCTTTTTTGATCTTTATCATTTTTCAGCATTTGTTATATCGTGTGTTGCTAGTTGTTCTCTGTAATTCTTTACCAGTTTTATTGGGCTGTAAGAGGTTAATGTTATCTGTGCCACCAGTATACTGAATGAGAAAAATAAATAGCTTATCTCTATCACTTTGCTGTTAAGACATATTTCTATCCCACACAGCAGTTACTATGGTGAATAAAGCTGATTCAATTGTTGCCAGACTCAACACTGCTGTGAATCAACCTGAAATCCATGAAGCCAGTTCAAAGAGAAGTTTCACATCAAAGCTGGAGTCGGAGGACATCAATGCAACTGATAATTCCATAGGTCAAGAAAATAACGAATCTGAAGGATGACAGAATGAAAAGGTCCACTGCTCTTCTAGATTAGACATCATCAATCTTGGTTCATACATATGTTTAATTAGTGAAACTGTATACAACACATATAGGCGACATCCTGTTAGCAGCTCCCAAAGCACCTAGTGTTATAGTGAAAGTTTTTCCCTTTGGTACTCTACTGTTTTGATACTGATACAGAAGCACAAACACTTCTATTAGCAAGTTCTTTGTTATGAAGGTTGAATCACAAAACAGTACATCTTTACTTTGAAATACATTGTGTCTATAGCTGTTTTTGTTTCCTGATAAGAAAAAGATTACATTCTGACTATTGCAATTCGGGGAAGACCTCATTGGCAAAGCTATTGCCAAGTATTTCTTTTAGCTTGCTCAAATTCATAATTGGCATGTCTAGTCATTGTTCTGGGCTTCAGCTTAGGCACAAGGATATTATTCCTAACAGAACATATCAGTTTATTCTCAGACTGCAACAGTGCTCCCACGCGATTTGCCATTACTGTTAATGGAAAAACACGGGGCCATCTTTCACTTCCATATGCTTTGAATGCATCCTCCACGGAAATATGCTTGGACTTCATTGCTTCTGCTAACTTTTCTGTCAAAACAATTGAATCTTCCAACGCGCAACAAGCACCCTGACCCATGTTGGGTGTCATTGGATGCCATGCATCTCCAAGAAGCACTGTCCTTCCACTAGAAGGCGGAGGGCTTATGAAGGGCCAAAGCCATCGGTCATAAAGGGGACTTCTTGTCAATGTATCATCTGCTGTAAGATTAATCAGGTTTAACATGTCTGCGACTGGCCAATCTCTAACGAGCTCTTTAGCTTGTTGTCTCAAAATCGATGGATCTGTAATCCTTGGACCTGCCAAGAGATGCAAAAGTTAGAAAGGTGCTAAAAGCAGAGTTCCAGCCAAGAAATTAGTTTGTATTGTTACAACTGGTGCCACATGGGAAAAGTTTGCATGGAAGAATAGCTTCACACGAAATAGAACAAGAGCTGGAAGCCTATCATATGCACATGAGGCATATTCTTTTGGCACATTGGTGTGGAATAATGAGTTTTGAGATAGAGAGGGTTTAATAGTCACATTTTGCTCAGATATCCTGTGGCCAATATATCTAGCGTCAACGCCAATGTGAAAAATATTGGCAAGTTTAGGGGGCTGTCTATGTATTAATTACATACGTACTGTAATCCACAAGTGGAATTTGGCAGGGTAGAGTGTAAACATACCTTACACCTACCTCGTATAGATAGAGAGGTTGTATTTGATACACCATTGACTTGAATAAAGCATTTCCAAACAGTTTGAAAAAGGGAATACATAAATGAAAGCAGTAACAACATAATAATGCGAAATGGATACCAGTACACAACATACATAAGAAAGAATAGTAACGACAATGAAAAATGTGAAAATCGAAGCACAAAATAAACACAGATGATAACTGAAATCGAAGAACAAGGAACTATGAGGTCAGTACTAATACCATTGGTAAGAAAGAAGTTCCAAGTACAACCACCAAGCTTATCCCATTGGAAAGGAGAGAACATTCAAGTACCGACTAACTTTCTACCCTAATCCACAATCTCCGACCCCTCCTATCCAAGGGTCATCTACGTTTTCGGCCATTGATATTGTCGAATCCCACCAACAAGGTGGAAAGTTCAAGTAGACAACCAACTAGGCTCTCATGATTTCCCGATCTATCGCAAGCTGATGTCAAGTGATATAAATTTGTTCCAAAGACAAGTACCTCAAGACTAATGCAGAGATATTATGTACTAGACTTTAATCACCTGATACTTTTGATGAAACATATACCTGGAGATGAGCTGTTGCACATGACAAACCAATAGACCTTGTTTTTAGAAGCAGGAACAAATCCAGCACGTAATCCTCTTCCATATGTATAGATTACTTTTGGTTCATATGGCTGTCCTTCAGGGAAATATCCTAAGCCTCGAAAGGCGATATGCCCTGCATACTTAGGCTGTCGAAATCCCATCCATTTAGCCGTTGGTGACCAGACACCATCACAAGCAATCACTACCTGTGGAGATCGTTGAAGATATAATATACAAACAACAACAACAACATACCCAGTGGAATCCCACAAGTGGGGTCTGGGGAGGATAAAATGTACGCAGACCTTACTACTACCTTATAGAGATAGAGAGACTGTTTCCGGAAGACCCTCAGCTTTAAAATATCAAGCCCCAAAAACGGAAAATACTAAATATGAAAGAGAAATGACTAAAGCGCAAAGCAAGGCACACCATTCAATATGGCACTAGAGCAGACAAAGGTCATGAGTTCAAGTCTTAATGTCACTCATCATAAATTAAAGAATCAAGATCGTACGTGAGGGATTGAAGTTGCATATTTACCTCAGCAGATAAACGAGTTCCGTCTTGAAGATGCAATAAGGTATTAGTACCATTGTCACTTGTTTCAATGCTCGACAACTTCGAGGAAAAAGAAATAGCATCTGGTGGAAGCTTACTTGCTAGTGTTTCAAGTAAGACTCTCCTCTCCACCACCCTTAGTTCTTGGCTGCTCCATCAATTGCATTTGGGGATCATTAGAAGAAAGGTAACATAAAAAAGATCAATTAGAAAGGACCATCAATCACCATTTACCTTTTGTCCTCATCTTTGAACCCAAATGAGTTCAACTCCTTCCCATCATCCGATTTTATTACTATCCTGCAAAAGTTAATGACATCAACAAATGTTCAGAACCAAACATAGTTCAAATTGGAATCGAATGAAACACGTCAAGTTTAAGAGAAGTCAAAGTCAACATGGACGAACTTTAAAACACAGTTAGCGGTGAACTCAGAAATTTTGCTTATATATGAAGTTGAAGTTGAAAGCAATTAGTGCTACACATACATAGTTGTGCATTGTGTAATCAACCAATGCTCGATATACAACAACAACATACCCAACGTTCAATATATTATGATCAAATACTCCTCGTCCATCTCTACTTAACCTCTATACTACTTTTATATGTCAAACAATATTTGTTCAGTTTATAAAATCAATAATATGTCTATTTTACCCTTGTTATTAAACATTCATTTTGTCTTATTTTATGTGGCATCCTTTCCTATTTGATCTGTTCCCAAAAAAATGTCACCTCACTCTAATTGAAAACAATTTAACTTTAAAATTACCCTTAATAAAATTTTTAAGAATTATTTTAGATCACAAGTTTAAAGTCTTCCTTTTTCGTTAAACATCGTGTCAAGTCAAAGGGTGCCAAATAAAATTGGACGGAGAGAGTCGTATTAAATTGATAAGTAATTGGATTTGATTAAAACAGAACAATTGTACAAACATACCCTTGAATTTCAAGAAATTGACTCCTAAGTTCATCACCAATTCCAATAGCATCAAGTGCCTTCCATCCATTTTTAGAAAGTGTTATTGAACTTCCTTCAGTTCTCAATGATTCAGCCTGCTCAAGCACCAAACTTCTAATACCAAATCTAAAAATCACAACAACTCAAAATCATTAAAAAAAAAGGAATTTTGAAAAATGCAAATTTACAAATTAGTGAAATTTTGAACCTTTGAAGTGAAAGAGCAGAAGCAAGACCAGCAATTCCTGCCCCAACAATTACAATATTTTCTTTTCTACTATCATTAGATATGTATCTGCAGCCTCCAACTCTGGGGATTAAAGATAATCTATTTTGAAAATAATTAGATAGTATTTTAGAGGAAGAAAGAGGCTTAGCATGCTTAATCAAAGAGATTAAAGCCATGATTATTCAATTATTTGGAGACAAAAAAAGATCAATCGTGTATGTCCATGGGAAGACTAATTGTGGACATTTAAAAAGTGAGTGAAACTGTTTACTGACACAGGTGTTATGTGACTTTTCTTTTGGTGTTATAAATAAATTTCTTATAAAGTTATTTTTTAAAAATTTCAAAAAACAGTTTGATTTGACTTTTCATTTACCAAAAACACTGTGATATGTCTAATAGGGATACATATAGATTATTTTTTTAGTGTTTTTTAGTAGCTAATTTAGACGTGAGTATGAGTTACGTAGGGATCAAATTTTATATTAGGTATTTGATTAGGAGGTAAATTGTTCGTATATAAAACTTATATGGTGTTTAATTCATAATCCAGAAATTCAGATGGCTAATACATATATAAGTAATGAGAAAATATATGAAGTTGGTGCATGTATAACTATAACTAGCTATGAAATGATCCTTAAGGATATACATGAACTTAATAACTTTTGCTTAGATATTAAATTGGTAGTGTTAAAAAATTATTAATAAATAATTAATTTAACCAGTGATGAATTCAATAATTCTCTCTGTCCATCTTTACTTATCCCCTATTGACTTGACACAGTGATTAAGAATTAGTAAATGATGAATTCAAATTATCTTTTGAATATAATAAATATAATATCTTAAAAATATAATTAAAAAATGACTATAATTAATGATAAAAATAAATTAAAAATTAAGTATAAAATTATCGCTTAATTTCATAAAATGAACTAATATTATTTTACATTCTAAGTATAATAGTAGAAGGGATAATTCAAAACTAATAAATTCACACTTTTTGAACCCCAATAATACAAGTTGGACACGACATTAACTCCAAAGACTTTTCTATCGAAACTTCGCCATCTTTTGACTTGTCTCAACTGCACAAAAAAGGGTCAAATTTTATTTCTAAATGAGCAGTAAACTTTATTGTTCATTGTATTTAGTGAAGAATTAGTGATAAATTATTAAAAAAAATTGTTAGTCATGAGCAATTAAGCAACGAAGTTGAATTATGCTTTTGATTTTGGAAGTTCAATCGTACTTATTGATATCTTTTTCTCTGGACTCAATGATTGTTTTCTAATTTTATGTTTAGTCGCCAAGTGTTCTTAGAATTGTCAAGAATTCCTCACTTGGAAAAGTAAATAGAATTTAATACAGCTTATTTATTAGAAAAAGATAGGTATATTTTTTTTAATAATCTGCGTAAGTTGTAACTCTGCATCTGTTAACTTGTTTACATTAACAATTTCAATCCCAGATAAAGAAAAAGAATTATCGATGGTCAATCGGGAATAACTTCTCTACTTCGTAAAGTTAGAGATAAGATTCACTAGATCTTTTGTAGTGTTCATTTGGATTAACTTATTTTAGGTGTTTTAAACCAAAACGATTTTTTGAAATGTTTTGGTAAAGTGAAAAAGTGTTTATAAACATTTACCGACAATTCCTCACTTATGACTTTTGATTTATAAATCATAGACAAAAGTTAATCTAGAGCTCTAGTTTGCCTTGATAAAATTCACTTTTCTTTGCGATATAATTGAACAGAAAAAATGTCAAGCCTCGAGATGATACCTAAGTATGGTCGGTACTCAACTCCAAAATTCCGAAAATTTTTCCTAAATATCTAAGGTAACCACAAGGTCCATCTACTAACCATAAAAGCTTTCTCATGATCGCTGGTAGTGGTTCAGTTCTCAGACTTCTTCTAGGATTTGAATTTTTTAAGGCCACGCAAATTAAAATAATTTAAGGGGGTGTTACAAAAGAAAAACCACATATTAAGGGAAAATTACTCTTTAAACTGTTTGCGCTTCTTTCAATTGTGAAGTAGCAGTTAGTCAATGCAACTTTCGACGCTCATCATGGGTCATCCGGAAACAGTCGCGCTATGTTTTTAAACATAGGGATCAGGCTGCGTACATTCGACCTTCCCTTACCCTGCAAATGGCGAGAGCCTTTGAGGCATTGGGGTAATGTTGTATTGTATGTTGTATAGTTTATACTCCTTTGACAAAATTTATTTAGTACTTTCTCTATGTCGAGACATACCAAAAAAAAAGAGGTCCAGTTAGTTGGGCCATTTTTTCATCCCACCAAAACGTTTGTCTTTCTATAATGGCCTATTTGAGACCTTGTCATGTGAATCCAATAGCCCATGAACTGACCCAGCCTGATTAAAAGAGGATAATAAACAATACAAATCTCATTAATTTAGGAGTGAATTACTTCGGCAAACTAAATTTGTACCCCTTTAAAGCAAACTATTTATATTCATATATCCCTTTACATTTTGTACACCCATATTATTAAAATTTTTCCTCCCAATATTAAAATTCGCATGCTGACGTCGTGTTGACGTCAGCACCTGCTTGTAGGATATACCAATAGGGTCATATACCAATAGGGTATCACAGATGATTAAGCTCAATTGTATATGATACCGATATGGTATAAATATAATGACAGAGTATATAATGAATATATTTTCTACTAATTTAGAGTTTAATAATTTTTTTATTTGTTTCTTAAAAAAATCCTATATATCAATTGGGTATCAATGTACCACCAGAGTATCATAAAGGACTAAGCTTATTCTATATGATATCGCTATGGTATATATATACCGCCAAAGTATATTTCATAGTATTTATGATGAAGTCAACATGATGTCAGCATGCGAAATAAAAAAGGGTATGTAGAAAGGTAAATAATTTGGATAATGTATCTATTAAGGGTAAATAATTTAGATTGGGTCTATTAAGGGTAAATAATTTCAAATTAGGTATATTTTGTATACTTTTTCCAATTATTTTTTCTTTTCAGGTGAATTTTTAATATTATGTTTTCTATCAAAATTGGTGCGTCGGATGCATGTATCCAAGATGCATTTAATCTAGATATAGATTAAAATGTGTATTTAACTAAGGATTGTAACTAAAATGCTTAATTTAAGGAAGATTTAACTCTTTTAAGACTTTTGAGTATATCTATTTTGAAAACTTCTAAGGTAATAAATAAAAAAGAATCTTCCATTTAATTTTTAGCAACTTTTCTTATAGGTATTTTGTTATATGTCGTTCTGTATGTATTTTTTAGTTATATGTATTTTGTATGTTGTGCCTAAGTCAATATATGACCACTGATATATCGGACATATAAATAAGAAAATAACCTATACCTGACATATAAAATACATACACACACATATAAGTAAAAGTTAGGTGTATTACGTGACTGTGTGAGATGTTTTATACTTCTTTCGTTTACTTTTATTTGTCCAATTTTAATTTTGCACGCACTTTTAAGAATAATGGTTGATAGCGTATTTTGTCATAATACTCGTATTAATTAATGTTTAGTTTTATATATACGTAAGTATGTATGTATGTTTTTTCTTGATATATTAAAAGTCTAAAAGTGATTTCAAATATATTTTTATATGATGGACACGTAAAACTGAATAACAGACCAAGTATAAAATTATTATATATAAAAGTAGTTTGTTCTGATGACCAAATAAGTTAGGAAATACTTTAGTGAAAGTTAGTTGAATTGGCATACCAATCTTGATTACGTTAATTTCACCAATACAAAAATCCATTCTTTCTTTATCTATATAATGCTAGTAATGTTACACAAGTAACATACATTCAATTCTTTTCAACATGGCAAATTGCAATGGAAATATTGGAGTTGCTCATAATATTGGCTTCAATTTGCAAATTGAAGCAATCCAAACAGTGATGCCAATGAAGTCAACTGATCCAAGGTTATCACAACGAGTTCTCATTGGTGAAAATCTTGACTCAGGCAATTTTCAGAGGCGTTTTCACATGGTCTTTTGCTATAACAAGGCGTCAGAGACGGATTCAGGATGGATGGTGGCCGGGTGGATAAAGGAGTCACTAGGAAGGGCACTTGTTGAAAAACCATTACTTGCTGGTAGACTTAGAAGTAAAGGAGAAAATGACAATATTAATTATGGGGAGTTTGAAATTGTGTCAAATGATTCTGGTGTTAGATTGATTGAAGCTGAAATTCCAATGAATTTGGATGATTTTCTTAATCTCAAGGAAAAGAAAAATGTAGAAAGTGAACTTGTCTTTTGGGAGGATATTCATGAGCCAAACACTCAATTTTCACCACTTTTTTATGTCCAGGTTAGTCCCATTTCATTATTCTCTTATCATGAACTAATTTTTAGGTCGAGTCAGGTTTAAAATTTATTTTTTTATCAATGTTATCAGAGTTAGATTCATCTCAATCTTTTAATTTACTTGATATTCATGAATCCTATAACAATGAAATATATTTAAATATTAAATATTGTTATAGGTGTAAAACAATCAATCGATATATCAATCAAAACAATTTAAAACCAGTGATGGTATAGAAGGTTTGAATATATAATGTTTTATTCAAAGGTGTTTTTTTTTTTTTTTGAGTTATTAGCAAAAAAAGTCTACCATTTCCCTTGAAATATTTGTATGAAATTTTTTTAATGAATTTTTGAGATTTTATTAATTCCAATGGCTAGAAGATCTTTGATGAATGATTTATTATTTTCAGGTGACAAATTTCAAGTGTGGAAGATACTCAATTGGGATAAGTTGTAGCCTTTTTCTTGCAGATCCTTATGCCATGACTAGTTTTTTGAATAGATGGTCCGAAATTCACATCAGCATGGTATCAGAGGCAGATGCACCTAAAATTCCAACATTTTTCCTACCAAATCTTAGGAAAAAAGGGAGTTCACCAACTTTTTACTCGAGCTCAAACACAAGTAATTACCATGTTAACAACACGTTAATCTTTAAATTACCCTCAAAGTTCTTGAATTTAAGAGATAATATTCTTGCAGAAAAATGTGTTGAAGAGGTAGAGGACAAATTTGGTAAAAAGTTGTCTACAAAATTGTGTTTGTTTGTTAGAGAAATTTCAGAGGATGTTAAGGTGGAAACATTTTCTAGAGAAGAGATTTCTCCATTTGGTTCAACTAATTCTGGATTAATTTCAGCTAATTATTGGGATGATTTGGGATTAGCTGATAACATAAGGTTTAGTGAAGAAAATAAGGCTGTCTATTTTTCATGTTGGATAATTAATCCAGGAAATCAAGATCTTGTGTTGATTACTCCATCTCTTGGTGATGAAAGCGGCTCCGGAACGAATGTTATAGTTACCATGAGAGGTTGATCTTATCATAGAGCGTGTTTTTTTTTAACTATTCAATATAAATCTGAATTAGTCAATTCTGTGAATTTCCGTATATAGAGAAAAGATTGAAAAAGCGAACACCTCTCCGAACCCGAAAAATATTGTGTGCTTGATTTGCTTATTATTTTCCTTGATATTAACTCAAGATGTGATATTCTTGTTATCGTATGATTTATCATGAATGCAATTTTGGAAATGTCTTGATTTTTCCTTTACTTTGTTGTAAGGTGTGAATACAATATTTTATTTTTTTTTGGCTTAATCATCCAATACCTGAAATATATTACTACAAACAACAACAACATACCCCAGTGCCTCAAAAGGCTCACGCTCATTGCGGGGTGAGGGGGGGTCGGATGTACGCAGCCTAACCCCTATGTTTAAAAACATAAAGCGGCTGTTTCCATTACTACGATTATTATTATTAATTTGTATTCGAAGTAAGGTTAATAAAGAAATAAGTAAAGTATTAATTCAAATAAGATGGAATCAAGATATGTTTTTGACACTTATCTTAAATTATTTTTACTTATTATTGCGTTAAGTCTCCCATCTCATTCCATTATCCAGCCTTACTGTTTGGCGAATGTAGTTCGAAAAATCATGTCCTAAAATGTAAAAGTCCTTCAAATCCCATAATTTTAATAAATCCCATAATTTTAATTATATATTTTAGTTAATTATTGGCTATATGTTTTTTTTTGTGAAAGGTTTGATTCATTGTTTTGTAGTTTCCTCTCCATTTTCACTTTCTTGTACTTCAAAAAAAAAAAAACAATAATAAGTAAGATGAACGGAGGAAGTATTTGTTTTAATTACCCTCTTTGTCTTATTTTAGTTGTATGGTTTTATTTTCTAGAGTCAAATTATGTAAATTCTTACTAACATTTTAAGATATATTTTTTCATCATATTAGTATGAAAAAAAATAGCAATCAGTAATATTTTTCTTATAATTTTTGAACATCTAAATTTTTTTTTAAATATTAAATTAATTTAATTTAATTTTAAAAATTAATTAAACTGACTTTTCAAAAATATAACATGACAACTAAAATATGACAGATTTAAAAAATATATAAATTGTGGGGGTTTAGGGGACGATATGACTTTTATGTATAATAGCATGTGACTATTGAGTACTGGAAAGTGGTACCTAGGTAGTTGAGATTTAAATATTACTAGTATAAACTTTATGCATTCATTAGCTAATATAGGGTCCCTTGACCATGTAATTTTTTTAGTCATGGATTCAAATTTTGAAAATCGTTATTGATATAGTATAAAAAAATTTTATGATCAAAATTTTTTTTGATCTCCATACGTAGCGAGAGTTTCAGCGGTATCAAGTCTGCCCCCTTTTGGATTGTATTCTTTATTAAATTGGATCATATATTCTTGTTTTTTTAACCCTTGATTGGTTTAGATAAAGGGGATGTTGAGGATGATCTTGAGCTTGATGAGTATTAAATAATTGAGATATGTTTTAATAATAAATCATAATAATATATTTCGGTGAGATAAATAAAAATAATCAAGATATAAAATTCGTAAAAAAAAATAACATTTTAAGAGTGTGTTTAATCATTATCTCTAAATTATTTTCTTGTGCACTTTCTCCATATAATAAATAGTAGAAGGTCGGTTAGCTGGAGTGTATTTTTTATTTTTTCACTTGAAGAAAGGAAAAAGAAGAAAATTTAATTAGGTTAGCTACCCCGTTAATTAATAATTTCTGTTTCGTACAAGTTGTTTAATTAGTTGGGTTAATTCACGATGCAAAATACAACTAAGTTGTCAATTAAATAGTACAACAACAATAACATTATCCCATCCTCAAGGGCTCCACTCATTGCGGGGTAAGGAGGGTCGGATGTACGCAGCCTGATCTCTATATTTAGAAACATAGCGCGACTGTTTCCAGATGACCCATGATCAGCGTCGAAAGTTACATTGACTAACTGCTACTTCACAATTGAAAGAAGCGCAAATAGTTTAAAGAGCTATTTTGCTTTATTCCATTATAACCCAAAGCCAAAAAATAGTGAATCTTTGGCTCCATCTAATATTGATGAATTAGGTTGGGCAGTTGTTCTCTAAAAGTGATTGATTAATTAATTAATGAGATGGTTAAAGCTATAGTGTGTAGTTTTTTCAGAATAAACATTACGATCGACATTTTAATTCTATATATCTGACGCATGTTTACATGGCTAAAATTTCAAGCATGTACGTTAAAACATAGAAGCAGAAATAAATGAAGTGAAAAAGAAGTATGTATTTTTCCCTGAAAGTAGTACGTGGATCGAATTAGTTTAATTTTTTCAAATACTAAATTAAATTATTTGTATCGGATTTTTAAATACATAAATCAGACAAAATTAAGTAAACTCGAATTTTCAGCCTTTAGTAGAAAACATTATCTTTATGTTACTCCATCGGTATATCGATACCATATTGATATTATATAGGACTAAACTTAATTTTCTATGATACTCTATCAATATATTGATCGTCTATCAGTATTATATAGTTTTGGACTCTTTTTTCAAGAAATAAGTAGATTAGAAAATTATTAAAGTTAAAAACTTATTTGTTAAACTTTTAAGTAGTTGAAAATATATTCTTTGTGATACTCGATAGGTATATTGATACCATATCGACATCATGCAGGACTAAGCTTAATCCTCGATGATATTTTGTCAGTATATTGATATTGAATTGGATTTATATCATATGTGCATTGATATCAGCATGACATCTGCGCATGATTTTAATAGTAGGGGGCATAAATATTAAAAAATATATGAATGTAAATAGTTACCTTCAAAGTTGTCGAAGCCCAATGTCCTTTCCTGGCCCACTTTCCAGTCTGTTGGACATACGTACATAAAAGAGGAACTTTCATAAATAGCATATAGTTGAAACTTAATAGGATCAAATAGCCAACTTTTCCACGATTACAAATCGTAACATTGGCCCATTACCACTGCACGGTCTTCCTCTGTATATTACCTCTATTACTTACAATTTTCACATCCTCCTATTATACAAAATTATTCAAAAGAAATCTCCGTTTGAATATATATAAGTATTTTTGATTGTATACAAATATATGTAGCTATAGTCAAATTTTTGACAATGTTTTTCCGTATATGTATAGACAACCTTTTGTATATGTATTTTTAGTAGACTTTAACACACTTTTACCATACAATTTCTGTGTGTGTAATCAAATTTTGTACATATATATAACTAATATTTGTATATGTATATAACCACAGTATATGTATATAATCATGCAGTATATGTATACATCTTTGAATATGTATAAGTATGTTGATTATATACAAATATTTGAATATGTATAAGTATCTTTTGGGAAATATGTATATACAAATATTTGAAAATGGTAAAGCTGTTATGTGAAAAAATTATGAAAATATGAAAAAAAAAATACAAATAACATTATAACTCTTACTTGAAAAATGTGGAGGGATAATTTGGGAGGGAGAACAAAATCTTTTAATTTTAGGTATGAACGAGTATCATAGGATACTACCTCCGTCCGATAATATAAGGATATCTTTCTATAAATATTTGTCTCATATTATAACGACACTTACTAAATTAGGATAGAATTAATTATTTTTTTCCTATTTTACCCCCACCATTAATTAGTGCATTAATGATTTTTTCTAACTTAATTTAATATACATTGACATAAATGAAGGGTATAATGGTAAAGTTAACTAATTTATTGATGATTTATTAATCACCATGTAAATGAAAAGTTTCTTATATTATGGGACGAAGGTAGTAGAAATTAGGAAGAGTGCAAAGGAAGTTTTTGTATATTAAAGGAATAATGAAAAATAGGGGAAGGGGAAGCGTCTATGCAACTCCCAAGGGTAGGTCCCACTTTTGTATAGCCGCAATCACTCAAAAGTCGACTACATTGTGTAATTATTTTAAACTATAATAATTTTACAAGTTTAATGATAAAAGTTTGCTCATTTATGCAGTTTTCCTTACATAGAAGTCCTATGACATCTTTTTAACCCAAGTTTAATCAATGACATAATGTAGCCAGAAATTTAAAATCTAGCCCAAATTGGCTGCTACTTTCCCCTCTTATTTCACGTCGGATATGCCTAAAACTTAAAGGATTTAATTAATCTGTTTTTCTTATGGCATATGACTTGACATTCCTAAAATTTGGAGTCCAATTATTTCATGTTTTATCGTTTTATTTGGAGGAAGTATAATAGTTAAATTTTTCTATTTTGCAGTAGTATTGAATATTTTTTCATATTATCAAAATTTTACGTATTATATTAGTGTATGCATGTGTATACATGCCAATATATACTAATGCAAACACATATATTTCAATTTATTAAGTGGAAACGGACCAATACATATAAATGCATACAAATTTGTTAGGTGAATGTGAGAATTATAAATTTATAAAGATACTAGTATAAACAAATTTTACCAATTCATTAGATGAATAAAGATTGATATACAACAATCATCATGTAACTTATGAGTTATACCTTTTATACATTGCATATCAAGTGTGTACACAACATGTTAAACTTGTCATGTTACAATATAGTCTAGGCTCATAAAACACGAAAAAAATGAGATCTACGTATAATATTTGAAATCACAAGAAAGATATGTGTCATTCTTTTAAGTCTAATTCTTGATTAGGGAAAGCATATGTTATTATCTTTATAGAATACTTGTTACCATCTGACATTTACATTAATTAGTGATTATATATAAAATATGTCTTGACGTACACTCTTTCAATATATTGACACATTTATATCTCAAGTTATCATTTAACCATGATAAATAGTATAGCTCGATAGAAACGCTTTAACATAGAAAAGAATAAAAGGCAAAAGATTTAATTAATGTTATATCAAAATAATGTTGTCTTTAAGAAAGTTTTAAAGTACAAAGGTGCCTTTAATTGGTAGGTATTCATTAATTAGGATAAGCTGATGTATTTATCCACCTATGACAATCTGACATGTTCATGTTTCTTAGTTTCAAATTATTTGTCATGTTTTTTTTTAATATATTCTTTTATAAAAATATTAATGCTTAATTAATTTGACTAAAATTTTAAGATGTATTTTCTCGTCATATTGATATAAAAAAAGTTGCAATTTATAGTACTATTTGTATAGTTTTTGAATATATAAATTATTTATATTAAAATATTAAATCACTAAAATTAAATTTAACTTTGAAAACTCATTAAATTAATTTCAAAAAATACAACATGAGAACTAAAAAGAAACGGAGGGAGTATAAAGGACATAGAAATGAGGTGGATGATGACATAATATTATGTTCATTTTTCTAAGTGACTATTTATTGCACTCATAATAAGATCAAAATAAAAAGGAAAAGAGAAACACCAAATAATATGACTCAAAAGGAGTAGTAATTAGGATTAAAAGTTTAAGGTGCATAAGCTGGTAAAATAAATAAAGTGATACCCACTCCAATTTTTTTTTTAATTATATAAACCTATTTGATTAAGCTTGAAATTTAAGAACTATTTTTCTTTTGAGATTTATAATTTAAATATGTCATAACATTTCATCAACTAGAAAAGCTTCTTATGAAGAAGATTATAAGAAATTTAAAGTTAAAACATTTTCAAATTTAGAAGAAATCATTTTTTCTAAACAACCTAAAAAAGAAACAGATTCACTAAATTGAAATCAAACAACAAATTTTAAGAACTTTCATGGTGTTGAAAGGACAGATGACAACTTTCTTATATGTCCTTGTTGGGTTTTTGCCCTGAGTTTGTTACCATAATTGGAGTTTTCCTTTTACGAAAAGGAAAATAGAAACTCTCCATTTTTGGTGAATCCTTTTTCTATTAGGAAAAGGAAAATAGAATTTCTCCATATTTGTCGAATCCTTTTTCTAGTAGGAAAAGGCTTATTACTCTATAAATAGGGGCTCATTCCTTCTAGTTTGATAGCATTCACAACGTAGCTATAAGGGCTTGAGAGTTTTGTGGAGGGAGAGAAACGGTGAGTGAGTCACGAGTGTTGTGGTAATACTTGTGTAAACCTCTTTGTATTCCGAGTGAATTGGTGAGGTTATTTCTCTCGATATTATGTACTCTCTTTTATATAGTGGATTGCTCATCTCCTCTTGTGGATGTAGATCGGCTGACCGAACCACGTTAAATTATTGTCTCTTGGTGTTTCTTGTTTATTTGTATACCCATGATCTTTCGAGGTTGCTCTGTTAGCTTCCACTTAAACACTTGATTCATATCGGTCCTAACAGTCCTTTCGAGGATTAAAAAAAAAAAGCAAAAAAAAAAAAGTTCTTCTTTTGTTGATTCTCATAAATATGCTCCTTTTGGACTTTGAGATGGAATCCAATGCTTATAACCTACAAACTTTAAAAGGCAAAAGTCACACTTTATGTTCTCTTGCGTGATTAATTAGTTCATAATGCTCACTCATCGAAATATAAGGTTCCATGACATGATCAATGTTTAAAATGCAGGACTAGAGAAACATCTAGAACACTAATTAACCCCAAATTAATTGAAAATGGGATATTTCTCTAAATTCCTTTTTTAGGCATGCAATGCCCCTTTGTAGACTTTATATATAATCTACGAATTAAACTTTAAAGTAAATATTAGATTCTGAATTCACAATCTCAAAAACATTTGGGGAAATATAAGTTTTATCAAAGATGTTCATTACCAATCGTACATACAAAAAGAAAATTGACTTTGTATATACAATGTATTTTTTAATGAAGGGGTCTATTCAAAAGCAGAACTGATGTGTTACTTACATGTTCAATTGAATTCATTAATTCTGATCAAAATTCTGCATTTGTCATACATCAAATACATACATACATATATGTGTGTGTGCGTGCGTGCTCCTTACATATTCGATTGATTCATTAGTTTTGATAAAAAATTTGAATTTTTCATACATTAAATACATACGCGTGCGCGC
>JAPFFP010000103.1:19374123-19385895 GCA_026153255.1 Solanum medicagineum | reverse complement strand
TTGATAAATTATGAAAGAAATTTCCTCTATCTATGAATTAATTAATAATTGAAATATCAAATACTAGGAATTAGAATAGTATTTGCCAAAGGAGTGGGGAGATGAGCATTAACATTCCATGTGCAAGTCACAATCTTGTTTATGTCCCTTTGTTGTTGCTTAGCCCCACTCTCACCAACCACTTAGTACCCATGCTTGTGTGCATCCACAAAAAATAGCACCATTCTCCTTTTGACACATAAGATGTGCCAAATGGATACTTCCTCTTTCAAAATAAGTTCATCAATTGTCATCCACACCAACCTTACCCCAAACCTCAAAAAGATAATAATCAAACGAAAATGCTTTTATTCTTCCAGCTAGCACCCAACCTTTTCTTCATCCTCCTCATCATCATTCCACCACCAATTGCTTATCTTTTATTCCACAAATTTTCTTTTCCATTTTCAAGTCATAAAAGATTGTTAATTAATACTACTTGGCCATCTTTGAAAAAAAATGGCATTAAACTAAATGCATCACATCTAGTCTCATTTACAAAAAATTTAACTTATATACATCATCAACGTAATGAATTTTTATACTATTATATCGATCATTTTTATATGTTATAGAGATAATTTATCTTTTTTCTTTATTACAATTCCCACAATTTAAGAAAACTTATATGTAGATATCATTTGAATAACTTGATAATATAAACATCCTACGTTGTCAGTATATATATAACTTATAATTCAAATTAAATACCTTATAATTTGGAAATTAAATGAAAAGAACAAGTTGCATAATTTGAATGGAAAGAAAGCTGAGAATATTGTCTTATTAAGCTAAAATGTCAAAATGTTACATATAGAGCACGTAACATTTGGTAAATTTCCAACCAAATCTCTTCAATTTCCTCATCTTTCCACACAAATCAACAATACAATGAGACCAAAGTAAGAAAGGAAAAAGAACAATAGAAGAAATTGAAACAAAAATAGTACAAGAAATAAAAGTAAGTTATTTGTAATCTACAACAATAGTGAAGGCAACAAAATAAAATGACCAAATTCAATTTTTAGAAAAAAAGTTCTACACTTCCAAGAATTGCTACCATGATCATGATGCTACTTCCATGAACAAATCCACTAGATGGAGCTGGAGGTGGCATTGCCATAGGTCCCGGTGCAGGCCCTGCTGGCCCCATACTCATACCGGGGGCCATACTAGGGCCTGCAGGGGCTGGTGGTGAGCCCATTGGGCTCATAGATGGTGCCATTGGGCTCATGGGAGGAGGTGACATGGCGGATGGTGGTGGTGACATGGTGGATGGAGCCGGTGACATGGCGGACATTGGTGGAGGAGGGGTGGTGGAAGTAGCAGGTGGCATTGACATAGTGGATGGTGGCATCGTGGGGGCCATCATGGACATAGGTGGAGATGCCATGGGGGATTGGGCAGCAGAAAGGGCTAGAAATGTAAGAAAAAAGGAGAAAATTGTCATGGGATGTGAGAGAGCCATGACTATTGATGACTCTCTTAGGATGTTTTTTTTCCCTTGAAGTGCACACACAAAGGTTGTCTTTGAGGAAGTTTGTATCCTGCAGGTATTGTAGAGGTTTGAGGGCTATGCAGATATATAGACAGGGTATAGTAGAAAGACTTGATTTTTATTTGTCCCCTTGAGGAATCTTATATTTGGAATTTACTTACTCTCGTTAATTCAGATTCACATCGAGCGAGTGAGTTTCTTGAAAAGGTAAAAAGCATGTGCTTTGTTCATTTTTAGGACTTAAATTTGAGGGGCTGCTTAGAATCGAAGTAAATTCTATAATTTCATTATATCTTTTGTTCAATGATGAAATCAAAATTTTCGCTAATATATGTTCTTTTGACTTATCAATACAATATTATTTGACCCAATTGAATAAGTTCAGTCTATCGTTACCCTTCACGGTACCGTAGAAAGACTCATTCCTCTTGTCTCAGTTTATGTGATACCCCCCTCTATTTAAAGAATGATTTAATTTGATTTGGCACGAAAGTTAAGAAAATAAAGAGGATTTCCAATCTTCTAGTCCTAAATCAAAGTTATGTTAAACATACCAAAATATGAAACATGCCAGTGAAAAGTTGAAATTAAAGTTTTGCAGAAACAAAAAGCCATTCTTTTTGAAATAAATCAAAAAGAAAAATAAATCATTCTCTTTTAAATGGATGGAGTAATATTTGATTGGATGATATAGAATTTTAAGAAGAAAAATATAAAACAATTTTAATGTTGTGGTAAAATAAATCTTAATTTCTATGACTATAAATCAGATATCTCATTAAGAATAAAATGAGAATCCTAAAGTTAAACTATTACTACAATTAAATATTAAAAAACATTATTTTAGAATATATAAAAAAAGCAAAATATACCACAAATGCATATTAATATTACCCAAAAATACAAGGCATACATGTCCTATAGGAGGGTCCCAAGATTTGGCAAACAAGTGGTTGAGGACCTTATGAGTTTTCACAAAACCATTAATAATTGGAGCATATATAATCCAAATAGAATATCTACATGGGAACAAATTCTACCATAACGAATTTTCATGAGATCATTTATGATAGAATTAAGGCATGGCTCTACAATACACTTGCATTAAATTCATTATATTATTTTTGTTAAGAGCTATTTTAGTCTGTTGTTTTGTTAATGTTTATATTAAATTTTAAATGTAGAAATGTGTTTGTTTTTAATTGATTAATACAACACGAGTAATAGAACAAAGTCTTAGGCTGATAAACGGATTGAAGGCAGACCAAGAGCATTATCGATGAGGATTTATTAGGATGGCTCAAAGACTTATTCGATCTTTTCCTCAAATACAAATACGATTGAATTAGCTTTGGACTACGAGAGAGCTAGACAGCAGGGATGAAAGCAGTCCGAATAGAAGGAAGAATCCAATCTAATAGAAAAATAAATCATATAAATTGACACAAAGAAAATATAACACTAATCGAATTGATTAACAAGTGTTGGACTCGAACTCAATGGTTAGGTGTAAGTTTTTGTTCTCTTGTGGTCCTAACAACAAAATAATATTAATAAAAAAAATAAAAAAAGGTCAATTTATGAATTGGACAAAAATCTATATAAATTGATATTACCAAATATGAGTGTCAAAATCAGTGTGTGGAAATTCAACAATTTAAAAAAAAATTAGAGAGAAGGAGAGCATATTATTATAGGCCGGATTGAAGGGGATGAATTTAGAATTTTTAGAATATTGAATGACATAAGTGAAAAACTAAGGGCGGAAAAAGTATAAAGAGGGACTTGATCATGTTTTATCCTTACATAAGTTAATTCAACATCTAATTAAGTACACTATTTATTCTTTTTAAAATATGGACGTCAACAGATTATAATATTAATAGATCATTTTTAGGAAATACAATAAATATATATACCATCAAATGTAATCTCATAAATAGAATATAAAAAATTTAACATGTGTATAAATTTTATTTCGATCTGACTTTTTTCAATGGTCCCCATACTCAAAAGGAGAAGATCAATTCTAAGAAATATGTACATAAATAAAATACCTAATTTGATGGACAGGCCATAGATTCAAATGCAATGTAAATTATAGAGCAACTCCGCCCTTGTAATATTTATGAACTTTTTTTTGTTAGAAAATTATATTATATTTATAAAATTAAAAATATTTTTTTATATATACACATTTAGTGATATTATTTTTTATATATTATATTTTTGATAAAATGATAGAGGTGAAATTAGAACCCTCTAGAAGATCAATTAAAATGAAGATACAATAATTGAATTAGGTGGGACTATGAAAATTGAGGCCATTTTAGACGTTTAATTAGGCCTTCTTATTTTTCTAAGTTCTTAGCTGTTAAAGAAGAAAGATATATCTCTCTATTTTCTAATAAATAATTGTTTGTGTATTCAGTGTCTACATCAAATTATATAATTATTTCTATATCTTACTAGTTAAGGTGAAAATACATACTCATCTAAAAATGATTTAAATAAAAAATGTGTTCATAACGATTATATATATATATATAGTATACAAATGTTTATATCAATAAATTTTAAGGTCACACAAATTAATTCGACTATGATGTATTTTTTTTTTGTTTTTAAATAAGGGAAATAACTCTTAGCTGTTCATGTGGCATGACAGGGGTAAGAAAAGGATATCACCTATACAATACCCTAATCCTGACAAATATTTTTGATATTTTCTTGCAAAAAATGCAATGTTAAAATAATAGTAAAGTTATCAATACTCAGCCTAATAAAAGTTAAATTATCATGTCGAATATAATTTTATAAGAAAATTTGAGCAAAGAAAATATAATTAATGTACACAAATTTTATGTGTTCTTATTTTTATGAGATAAATTAGAAAGATTCTCAAGAGCTCGTGTAAATTAAATGAAGTAAAGATTTGCTTCTATAGACAGAAAAATATTGGGATCATTTTTCAAATGTTGTTCTAATATATAAGAGGCAGTTATGGTTCTTCTATTTAATTTATTTGTCTTATCTTAATATTAAAAAGTGCTACTAATTAATAATTTAGAATATTTTAGAAAACTTGTTATGGTTCTTTCGTCGTAATTTATTTGTCTTATGTCTAGTGTTAAAAAATACTACTAATCGTGATAATTAAAGTTGCTTAGGGAGGCAGCAGGTCAACATGCCTACTTGCGCAACTTTAGTGTATATTCGCACTGTTTTATGATTTTTTCGTTGTAATTTATTTGTCTTATAATCGTGATAGTTAAAGGTGTTCAAGCGGGCAGTAGGTGGATATGTCTGCTTGAGTAGTTTGAAGGTATACTCATAATTTTTTATGATGTTTTCATCATAATTGATCAAATAGACAACAGATCGAGATATGATATTGAGCCCACACCGACGTCTAGTATAATCAGATAAGAGAGTAAAATAGTTATTTACAACTTTCACTTTTGTCAGTTTCACAAGTTTCCAAGTTTATTTTTCTGGTCCATGCTCCATATATGAGGTGTAGCTAGGTGGCAAGAAAGTGAAACTTTTCAGCATCATGAAAATCCAATTTCAGTATATCGATCTTACAGTTTGATTAAATTAACAAACTAACTTACAGTTAAAATGCATAATGATAAAATGTTATTGCCGAATAATTGGGGAAATATATGAACTAGGGTAGACTAGAAATTACGTGGGACTAAAGGAAATGATTAAGTATTTGATATTCATATTAATACTCGATTAAAGGAAAATAAATTAGAGTCGACAAAAAATACTTACTTGAATTACGTACGGATTTGATGATTTCCACGCAGAGGTAATAGACTATTACAGACAAATGTTCAAAATTATAATTTCATAATTTCAATCTTTAAAGTTTTTAATCATCACTTGATCAATAGTATTACTATTTTTTAAAATTGTGTTAAATACTGAATTAAAATGAACTCGATTGGTTGCTAAGTATAAAGAAGGTTGAAGACTTGGTCATTTTTTTGATAACCAGAGGACAATAACTGCTCATTATACATGCAAATAAGTTTTGAATGATTTGCTCAAATGACAAGTATTAGATATGTTATTACGGGTTGTAACATTAGATAATGAATTGCAAGTTCTAACAATTATGGGTTTAACAAATATATATATTATACCCATTCCATAGCAATTACATACTCAAATCTGTTAGGATATATGTTTGAGTATGTAATTGGTATAGATTGAATATGATATATATATTTGTTATAACTTGTAATTAAATTGTTAAAATTCGTAATTAATATTATATAATATTACAACCCGTAATAAGATATTTAATATTTGTCATTTTAGCAATTCTTATATAAGTTTTTGTCTTTTGATCTTGAGATCTACCCAATAACAAGGACAAAATTGTCGGTATACTGTGATCCAGACCCAAGAAGGGGCCAGACATAAATCGGAGAGAGTAACGCGAGCGGGATTGGAAGTTCAAGATTACCATTTTCAAGGTCATTGGGTGTAAGTTTCTAATATCTTTTTGTTCACATATTGGTGAATCCAAATCTTAACACTTTCAAGTTCCATTAACTTATGAGACAAAAAGACAACATTTTGGGCCTGTAGTTGTGCTGTAACCAACTCTTTGTAGAAGTTCATGAAGAGCCCATGGCTAATTATTGGGCCATAGCTATAACCAAGGCCCAATTGCAGGAGACATAAGGAGGTCGCCCATATCTAACGTCTTGGGCTTGAGGAAGTAGAAAGGGATGACACCTAGGTAACCACAAATAACTACTAATAAGTATATTAACTATGTTGTTTAGTTGCAGTCGCCTAATCAAGTTTTCTAGTAGTAGTTTTATTTGTGATGAGTATTTTTTGTTGTATAATTTATTATCAATTTATAATTTTATTTGTATAATTTGCTGTTAATATACAAATATGATAAGTAGTTTCATTTGTTATGAGTATTTCTGTTTGTATAATTCATTATTAATTTACAAGTTCGTTTGTATAATTCACTGCTAATATAAAAACACGATAAGTAGTTTCATTTGCTATGAATTTTGGAGTTTGTATATTCGTGTCAACATACAAACAAGATAAAATATATACAAATTTTATATTTATATATTCTAAAAATTTCAAGACTTATACAAATGAAATGAATCAACACGATAATTTATACAAAATATCAATTAATACAATTAAAAAAAGTTAAATATATTTAATTAGAAATTGAATTATACAAATTCTGGATGTTAATAATAAGTCTCGTTAAACTAAAGTCGCAAATTGTAATAGAATGAAACTATAACCATGCTTATTAATTTACTAATAAAGCGGCTACATGGTGCACCCCGCCTGAAACCCGGATGGATTCGACCACCCGACCCGAATACCCAGATAAGCAAACAATATTCTGCAGCAAACATCGTTAATAGGATAAGGCTTTCTCTTCCCTGCAACAAGTCTTCTTGATTTCCATGAATTCTTCTTCCGTCATTTCTCAACACTAACAAAAAGAAAAAATAATCCTATATTTGCTCACCCAAAATGGGTTCCATTGTTCTGCCTCAGGTTTGCTTCTTTACTTTCCAATTTTCGCTTACCTAGATTCTTGAATTGTGTTAAAAATTTGTGCTTTATTGAATTTACAGGCCTTATTTGTGGTTCCAAGAAACCCCACAAGATGTACTTCACAGAAACTGGCATTTTCGGCCTGCCTCTCTCGAAGACCTTCTCAGTTGAATGTATCCTTGTTTTCTGCTTCTGGGTTGCTAAGCTCAAATTGGGGAAGCCGTTCTTTTGTTGTTAGAGCTGAAGATGATTCTCAAGAGGAACCGGAAGCTGCTGAGACAGAGGTCCCCGCAGAAACTGAAGTTGAAGCTGAAGGTGCAGTTGCAGTTGCAACAGAGGAAAGACCGCCATTTAAGCCGAGAGTTAACCTTGGGGATATAATGGGGGTAATTTGTTTAACCATACTCTTTTCTTTTGATTATTGATTAAATGACATTGTAATGATTTCGTAATTATTTGCAATGCCTACTTCTTCTTTTAAATTGCTTAGCGATAAGGTCTGCGTATGGTATCCTCCCTAGACCGGGTGGGATTATACTGGGGATGTTGTTGTTATTGTTTGATGGGTTTGAGAACAAAGAAATGGAAATTGAATTGTGTAAAGTTTTTGAGTTTGGCATGAAAAGATGTATTACTGAGGTTTGAGTAACATAGTTTTGTACTAAATTGATGAATGCTGCACTAATTTTGGAGTAGATATTGAACAAGCAAGCAATCGAGGCATCAGATAACGTGAGGTCTACGCCAGACATTAGGACTGGTGATATTGTTGAGATCAAATTGGTAAGTAGTTTATGTATGTTGATTGTTTGTTTAATTGGTTGAGGTAGAGTTACAGCGAAAAGTTTAATTTGAAGGATGTGTATGAACTCGTAGGAAGTCCCAGAGAATAGGAAGAGGTTGTCGATTTATAAAGGTATAGTCATTTCAAAACAAAATGCTGGTATCCACACGACAATTCGCATTCGGAGGATTATTGCAGGCATTGGAGTTGAAATAGTGTTCCCAGTGTAAGTATTGCTTTCATTACTTACAAAGTTCTCTGTGGTTTTCTTTATGCATACTTGTATAGTATCTTTTTTATCTGTCCCTTTTAGCTGGAAAAGCTGCATTAGTACGGCTTGATCAATAGAGCGATTCAAGTAAAACCGAGGGAGAGGTATATGATATGGCATCTATTCGGATAGGATGTGCTTGCACTTGCAGCTGAAAGTGACAATCACAGTGTCGCATACCCAACCAGCAAAAAGATTCCGAACTGTCTGCTAGTTTTAGGATATGTGTTTGGTACTTGGCAATATTACCCTTAAAGTCAGAGACAGCTATTTGAATACCTTGCTCTATTCGAGCTATATTTTTTTACTTGAATATCCTCTTAATGTTATACTTTTATTCCTTTGTATGTCAACTCATTATCAACATACAAAGAGGGGGCATATGAATGTGGTCGCACTCATGATTGATGCAATTCCTTGGGCATGAAAATCAGATGTCAAATTGATCTTGAATCTATTTCAGTTTAACAGGAAATACGTGAACAGATTAGACCGATTATCTAAACGCTCAAGTTTCTGTGGCCAACTACTTGGTTGCTGTATAGCCTACTTACTTGTCCCTTGGCTACAGCTTAGGGCATGGTGAAGTAAAAAATATTAGTGTTCATTGGTTTTCCTTTTAGGCAGTGAAAGCAAAAGTTGACACTAAGAACATGGAAATAATTGTAGAGAGTTTGAGTGATCTGTGGTCAGTTTAGGGGACTTTGGCTTATTTTTAGTTCATTGTACCATCAAAATCTTCAATTGTCCTAGCTGGAGTGCTAGGAAACTTTGAACAACTCCATCAGGAAAATCTGGATCATGGTTCCTGCCTGTATTACAGGAAATGTTTTGATGGGTTACAACTGAAATCTGCTCTCTCAGGACTAGTTGTCTGGTTAGCCTTCTTACTTGGGCTAAACTTTCCCCTGGAAATAACTTAAATCCCTTTTTGGAATTTTTCAGATCCTTTGCGCTGTAGGTTTTTTTTTTTTTTTTTAATGTTTTTGAGTTAAAAACTTCTTTGCTTTTGGAACTTTTGCATCCCTGGATGCCTTTAATGATATCCCACTGACTTCATACAAAAAGAAGGAAAAAAGTTGCTGCGCAGAGTGCATTATCCTCCATAAAACCATCTTATTTGAGCTATTAGCTTCCTCAGAAAGCTATTTGAAGTCAGAGATCTCTTGAAAAACTGCAAATTTTTTGTATCTTCACACAATATCAACTCAAGAACCTCTATACCCTCTAAATTCTGGCTATTCCTGAACTAAACAAGCGCCAATTAACTAGGTGGACTGGCAACTGGCAAGTCGCTATTGGGCAAATCTTCTTTGTCCCACAGCTCTTTTCACCATAAATATTCTGTTTGTTGATCGTTGTCTGTCTTTCTCATCATTAGCCAGACATGCAAGTTACTGGTGTGTGATGAAGTAAATTGATGAACGGTGTTTAGACTTTTTGTTGAAATATTGGAAGAATTCGATCTTTATAACTCTATGGATCATTCTTGCTTCTCATCTGATATAGTAGTTCAAAACACTTCCCCTATACAAGAAAGATCCATTTTTGTTTTCATTTTCCCCTTGGGGGTATTTTGATCACAGCTGCCACAGTGCTCCAAGTGAGATTGGAGAAGTAGTGGGAGGGTCGTTTTGAATTGTAACAAAGTCCCAACTTGCTAAAAGCCAGTGCAGAAGTGATTTAACTTATAAGTGACAAACGACCTCTAGAACATAACACAACTTTGAAAACAAACTCGCAATTCATCTTATCTCAGCGAGTTCCTCTTACATTGGACATATTTGTTCTTGTCTCCTTTTAAAGCCTGGAGACATAATTTGAATTTTGAGTGTCATCTAGACATGTAATCTCGACTTCCTTTTGAGTTGCGCCATAGTTTTATGTCGAATTTGTTCCATCCAAATGATGGATAAAAGGAAGAACTTTCTTTATTTAAAATGTGCATGGATAAGTCCTTGTATTCTTTCCATCTGTCCTAATCTTGGTAGACATAACTACCTAGTACCTCCTGCTGGTAGGAGGTGATAGGTTTCCTATGGAATTAGTCGAGGTACGCGAAAGCTGGTCTGAACACTACAGTCATTAAAAGAAACATGCATTCTTGATCCAAGTCTCCATTCTACACCCCATGCCGGCTACTAAATGGGACCTTGTCCTTATGTTATCGTTCTCCTTTTGCTTTTGATGACAGGTATTCACCAAATATCAAGGAGATCAAAGTAGTTAAGCACCGAAAAGTCAGGCGTGCAAGGTTGTACTATTTGCGTGACAAGCTTCCAAGGCTCTCCACTTTCAAGTGAGAACCAGTCCTTACAGCTGGCCTCTTTCAACTGCCATTTTCCTTTGCTAATTTTGTTCCTTTTCTTTTGGCAATTGAAAGTCTTGGAAGTGTAATTTACATCAGACATTGCTGAATAGGTTGTTACTCATTCTTTTTGTGTAGTCATTTCAGTTTGCTGTTTAATTAGTGCTTAGTTTTCCCTCATAATGCTCATGATGATGATGTACTCAACTACTCCCTCCGTCAAAATACTTCTGAAAACGGACATGGGACCTAACTCAATCCATGAGCTAACTTATAAAGTGTTTGATTGCTAAAAATATCAGGCCAGACCGCCCATATGACTACCAAGGTCTGATTCATATCTACGTATGCTCAAACGTGAGACTGAAGCATGAACATTGTAATATGGGGCTTTAACATCAGACAAATTAAGAATAAATGATGTTAGAATTTTAATTGAGATTAGAATAAATATCATGATTGCCACACTATATATTTTCCGAATAATATAATGAGCTGGAATGAAACTATATTAACTGCCTGGTGATACACTGTCGGTTGTTTACGTATGTGTTCAACTAATTTAATTTATTTTTAAGCATAATGAAAGTCTACATTATGAAATTTTTTTTTAGAAAAAGGAAATTTTGTCTGTCCCACAAACCAATACTAAAAAGTTGTCTGTCTAATTAAAAGATTTCCTTTTGAGATACTTAGGCGTTTGATACTCCCTCCGTTCAATTTTACTTGATCTTTATAGTATTTTAAAATGTTCAATAATATTTGTCGATTTTATGAAATCAGGAGATAATTTTACACTTAGTTCCTAATTTACCTTTATCATTAATTATAGTTATTTTCTTATTATATTTTTTAAGATATCATATTTATTATATTTAAAGAGTAATTTGGTAAATTTATTTTATCATTTACTATTTCTTAATCTTTGTGCCAAGTCAATAGGGGCCAAGTAAAGTTAAACGAAACGGATATTAATCCAATGGAAAAAAATCATAAAACAATAAATGGTGTTGCTCAGAACAATTTAATAAACCTCTCGAAAAATGTGCTCTAACCATTACTACTATTCACTCCGTTCCTATTTGTATAATTATTTTTTTAAAATCAATAAAAAAAGTTTATATGTTTATATTTAATAACAAGTCCAAAATTAATTCTTATATATATTTTTCGTGCCAAAGATATTGAGATCAACTGAATCCATTGATTGTATATTATATCATTCAATTAACTAGTTTTAATATACATATTTAATTTAATTATTACAAATTTTACAATGAAATTAGAACTTTCTATCGTGACAAACT
>JAPFFP010000103.1:19328364-19365406 GCA_026153255.1 Solanum medicagineum | reverse complement strand
ATATTTTGTTATGCAATTTGATTCCTGCATGACGTTTGTATAAATTGCGTGAATTATATAAAATTTAAATTGTAATTATAGTCAGATGTTTGTCGCGAGTTGTAATTTATTCAAGGATAACTTTTTCTTTACTATCAAAAGGGATAAGTTGTGGAAATTTCTAGAGATATTTGAGCAAAGAAGCCCAATTGATGTGCTTAAAGGCCCAGCCCATGCACCTTGTAAGAAATTTAAATTCTACTCCTATTTGACTTATTTTATCTTTATTTTTCCTTGTTTTAATTTTTCTTTTCAATTTCCGATAAAATAAATTGGCGGGATTATCAAACCCTACAGCAAATCATTTTCCCGCTTCTCTCTTTCTCCCTCAAAGTCACTCATCTCGCAATTCCTTTCACTTCTTCTCATTTCTCTACAAGCAAAATCCATATGTATTTTCAGATCTGAAAATCAATGGAACTTCAACTATCCTCATTCTCCGGCTCCGACTCCGACTCTTCCATCGCCATTTCTGACGTGCATAAAGCATGGCACGTTTTCGCTCTTCTACTATCAACAGGACGGCCAGCTCAGCCATCGGAACTTTCATCCAAATGCACCTTATTTTCTGCTTCATCGGAATTCATCGAATTTCTCTGTTCGATTCCTAATTCTCCTCTCCAATTGACGAGCAATTACTTAGTCACATTTTCTTCCATCGGATTCACATCAACCGTTAAATTCTTCGCTAATGCGGATGCATTTCCGGCTTTCGTGCCTCAGCTGGAGTTTCGGGAGCTCCGGGCTAGAGGACAGAGGGAGTCTATAACTAGAACTTATTATAGGAAAAGGAAGAGATCGGAGGTTGACTACCCACAAATGGTTAATAAAAGAAGACTTTTCAACTATTTTGATGGTAGCACACGTTAATTCCAATAATTTGTTTCGTTTTTCTCCGTGCGATGTGATTTTGGTTAACTTGAGTTTATTTCAGGTGAGGAAAGAAGCCAACTGATGATGTCTTTCTCTTCTATGGCACGGAGACTTTTCGGACAGGTAACTTTGGAGCTTTTCATCTTTTAATTTGAAAAGTTCTGAGCCTGTGTAGTTAGTTAGGGAGCACTGCATGCTGATATTCAGTCGAACCTTTAGAATTAGAACTAACATTCTATTGAATTAAGAAATATGTCAATGAGCTTGTTAATATGCTGATAATAATGTCAATGTTTTCTAAAACTTGGATTGATAAAAACATTAGAAGTGTCGAGACTTGGACTACATAGATTTTCTGATAAGTTTGGGTTGAGCAGGTTAGGATTAGATATGATGCCTAGTAGATGCGGACTCAATATTTGGGCTATTAAGGCCCTATTTCAGATCTCAGGCAAAGACTCTAGTGTTGGGAGAATTTTTCCCTTTTTTCAGCATTAATAGTCTATAGTAGCTCTTCTTGAAGTTATGATGCTTCATAGTATGTACAAATCAATACGAGAATGGAATATTAGAAACTTCTATATAGTGTACGACTTATAGATGTACTCTTGTCCATTTGAACTATTGGTTAATAATGCAAGAGATCACTAAGGTCTAACGTTACTAATTTCAAAAAGATCACTAAGGTCTGTTAGATAATATGACACATTAGTCTTCTCTGAATTTACTGTCTATTATGCCCTAAACTGAGGGAGATCTGAGGATTTTGGAAGGTAATCTTGCTTTGCCTCACCATCTTTATGAATATTCTTCTTAATTGGCTTTCATTTGAATGTATTGTTCTTTTCACTTTATGCTTGAGTTCAAATTATTCATCTTTGTTTTCTCCACAATGCTCGTACAGGCATATCTCCACAATGACAATTTGAGCTGTGGCATGAACCAGTTGACAAGAATCCCATTTTCATTTGCTTGCAATTTCAATGAATTTTATGAAATGTTCAGAACCTCTTGGATAATTGATAGTAGTGCTGGATCATCAAGTTCTAGACTTAAGAGAATTGAATATGAATGCAAAAACAAGTCAGAGAGGAGAGAGAACAGTAATAAAGCAAATTTTGTAAATATACTTATTTGTAAATCTAAAGTTCCAATTCATAGCCTGTTCAGCTCCCCTAGATTACTGACAATTGAACGTATCCCAGATTCCACGCTTCAGTTTAATCCACACCCTGCCAGTTCATTGGAAACCACATCCATGAATACAGCTTCTGAGATGGGTGGTACTACAGAAAAGAAAATAAACTCTTGCAGAAATTCCTGTAATATAGTGGACAAAGAAATGGAAATTTTGCTATCTGCAGCTGATGCTTCTGCCCATGAGTTTGAAAGGATGACTCAAAAGGAAAATTTCATGGAACGCAACATAGAAGAACCAGCTTCTTATCTTGTTAGTAATATAAATGTCAACTGCACTGGGACTCATCCAACAAAGGCGTCCATACCACCTCAAGATGATTTGCCTGCAGAGAATGCTACCAAGGAATGCACTGCAGTGGAAAAATGTAAGTCTCTGCAGAGCCATGCCATCTTAACGCACACACAATCTTTAGGTCTGAAGCAGCTAGGAAAGCCGAAGAATTCCAAGGCACCAAAGGATTGTAATGCTGCTAGTCTGCTTCTTGACAAAGAGCAACTCAGAAGAGATGCAAAGTCAATCCCTGCGAAGCTGCAGCACAAAAAAAACTATGACTTGGGTATGGGCATTAATGAGAGGAAGGGAAATCCAAAAGAAAATGGGGAGAATTTCATAAGTAATTCTGCAAAAGTAAGCTCTAGTGCGTCATTTTATTTGACTTGTATCTGGTAAGTTTAATTCTATAAAATCATGAGGTGAACCTTAAGGTGCTTGTTTTGTAGAATCAATCGAAGCAAAATCAACTGCCTATCTTTGATTCTTATATTGTGGAGGAAGAAGAGGGTTCAGGTATTTACCTTTGACTGGCTTTCAATCTGTAGCAATGATTATTCCAAAGTTTTTATCAGTTTACGCCTTTAACAATCCTGATGATTATTTGCAGGTGGTTATGGGACTGTGTACAGGGCAAGGAGAAAGAGTGATGGAGTGAAATTTGCCATTAAATGTATGATATGCACACAAACACTTGCTTATTATATATTTAAATTTCTTTGATTTGCTATATCTGATCATATGACTATTTGTGAATCCTTTAGTGGTTGAATGCGTTCTTCCATATTGTTGAACTTGACTGTTTAACTTCCATGGTATATCTGTGGAAAGAAGTAGGTTAATACTAGTTAACCTTATTGAGCAAGGTCAAATGGAGAACATACAGTATAGGCTGATGGTGCATCAAAAGATTTGAGGCATTCTTCTGTCTTCCTTATTAATCCCTTTATCCCAATTTACATGATGTAGTTTGACTGGACACAAAAGGTTTAAGAAGTGTGGGAAGACTTCACTATGTTCCAAAGCTATCCTTAAAATAAATGAATTTTAAAATAGAAAAGTACATCGTTATGAACCTTTTTGCCAACCGAGTGAGACCCAACAAAGGTAAGATGTTGATAGGGTCATTAAATGCTTCACATAAAAATTTTTGTCCTTTTTGGGACTAACTAACAAGAAAAGTGCCATATAAATTGGGATAGAGGGAGTACATGATTTTTTTGTGGCACTCTATTTTGCTATTTATATCTCTATATAATTTTGAGTCATTGTTTAAAATCTTGTGCGTTGTTCTCCTGCTGAAAAGTTGTTTAATTATCAAAGAAATGGTAAAGTGGAGCATCATGCTCTTTTCATCATTAAGTTTCTCGGATACAAATTTATATATGGCCCTCAATTGCCTTAACTGGGACCAAGTTTGATGCTTCTATGGTGATCAATATAATTGAGACATTGATTGCAACTTTGCAGGTCCTCACTCAAATGCTAACATACAACATGTCCATAATGAGTTAAAGATGCTCGAGCGCTTTGGGTAATGATGTAGGAGATTGTTTTGCGGAACCATGGATACAACATGAATATATGCATATATTATATCTATAGCTATATATGCACTGCAGGAGTTCTGCTAAAACCTTAGCTTTATGACAGGGGAAAGAGCTGTGTCATTAAGTATGAAGGATCATTCAAGAATGGAGATTCTGACTGCCTTGTTCTAGAGCATGTTGAGCATGATAGACCAGAGGTTGATTTTTCTTTTCATCTTTTGAGTCATCTAGTTTAAACTAATAATAGTCATTATATTAACACATTTACTGTCATGGTTCATACTCAAGGTCTTGAAAAGAGATATGAATGTTTCCCAGCTCCGGTGGTATGGCTTTTGCATGTTCAGGGCACTTGCTGGTTTACATAAACAGGTAAGAGTATCAGAAAAGATGCAAATGAACTGAATGGATTTCCTAGTAACACAACTAACTTCTAAGGTTCTTACATGCAGGGAATTGTTCACAGAGATGTTAAACCTGGAAACTTTCTTTTTTCGAGAAAGGCTGATAAAGGCTACCTCATTGACTTTAACCTTGCCCAGGTGAGTGGGCTATCCAACTTTGTATAAATTTTCCTTCTTGTTATGTCGTTGACATTTTCCTTTATCTATCTGCTACATAGGATCTGCACCAAAGATATGGAACATCAGGTACTTCCTCTTTGTGCTGTTTTCCTTCGGTTGAAAGATGTCCAGTGCTTCCAAGCTCCCATTACCTTATGATTTTAAGTTTCTCTTCAACAGAAGAATGGGCTTTTTAAGGGACAAAAAGGACAAAAATGCAACATTATCCCAAGATACCTATTAAACACATGTGATCCCAAGGCTGTTTTAACTTCCAATAATGTTGAATACTTCAAGTTCAATCTTCACCACTTTCTCTTTTGTTGTATATTAGCTATTTAATGTTCACTAAGAACTGCATATGTATAATACACAGACAAGACAAAGTCTAGCCATGCCACAAGCTTTGACAGTGATCCTATCTCCCTTGTCAATTCTCGTCCTCCAATAAAACAGAGAAGAAACTCAACTGTAAAACTTGAGGAAGGCATCAATGAGGAAGCAGCAAAAGGCGTTAAGTCTCCAATACAATCCAAAAACCTTAAAAGGAAGGCTGGCCAAGAAAAGGTTGGCACTGATATTGCATTTAGGAGTATTTTAAAAAGTCAAGGTGCTGATGGTTCAGGGATAACGTCAACAAAGGATGCCACAAGTAATAGGACTCCATCAGCAGAAAGGTTGAGAGAACCTCTTCCATGTACTGGAAGGAAGGAGCTGATTAACCTAGTGCAGGAAGTATGCCAACGTTCAAGCCATATAGATAGGAGCGGTCCAACTTCCAAGAGAAAGCGGGTTGCTGCAACTCTAGGAAATGTAGAAAAGTATTGCATAACTCCAATGCCATTGCATTCATCTGGAATTGCCATTGCTGGTGCTGGTTTACTGAAAAGCAAAGGTCTGTTATTTTGCGTAACTAGTTTGGTTGGAACTGCGGTCTGAGTTTAATTTTCCACTGTTTCCAGGGGACCGCACTCAAAAGCGAGAAGGACCCTGTGTTGGAACTAAGGGTTTCAGAGCTCCAGAGGTTGGTATAGCAATTAGCTAGTTTTTATATCCATTTCCCCGTTGATTGGGCCTGTTGTCCATATATTCATTCAAGCTGCCTTTTGTTTTAAGTTGAAATATGGCAATTATCTTTACATCATCATCATAAATTCAGAATACTTTAATAGATGATTAAAAAAAATTCACTGGATTATCATCAATTTTGCTTATTGCACTGATGGAGGACTCTGATGGGTGCTTAACAGGTGCTATTCAGGTCTGTACATCAAGGTACAAAACTTGATATTTGGTCAGCTGGAGTCACTTTACTCTATTTCATTATCGGCCGGACACCATTTGCTGGAGATCCTGATCAGTAGGAATCTTTGTCTGTATTCATTGTCATTGAACAAGATAAATGATTCTGGGAATTTGCTGACCATTGTATATTTCTAATTAGGAACATAAAGGAAATAGTGAAATTGAAAGGAAGTGAAGATTTGTGGGAAGTGGCCAAACTACACAACAGAGAATCTTCATTTCCAGCGGTACTAATCCATTTTTTTCCTTTAAACTGTTTTTTGCATTCAGCGGTATTTAGTTTATTCTGCTTATGGGTTTTTGAGACTAAGGTTCTCATGAAACAACCTCTCTTCCTCTGTGAGGAGTGGTAAGGTCTGAATACATTCTATTTTCCCGTGGAATTCCATTGGGTATATTGTTGTTGCAGCTCCATATGCATATTTCTGAATAGTACATTACCATGAAACAGGAATTATTTGACATGAAATATCTATCGCCTGTAAAATTACTAGACTGGTGTTCAAGAAACACCCGAAAATCAGATTTTCTAGATATCATTCCAGAATCACTTCTGGATCTCGTGGACAAGTGTTTAATATCAAATCCAAGACTGAGGATTAGTGCTGACGAAGCCCTCCGGCATGAGTTCTTTGCTCCATGCCTCGAGACTTTGAAAAAGCAGAAGCTGCAGCGTCAAAGGTTTAGCCAAGAGTCCCAAGATCTATCTACACTTACTCTACCAGAAAATTCTCAGTCATGTGGAGTAGTATTATAAACAAGGTACAAGTAGCTTTTTACCAGTTGTCTTTGTAAACTAACCAACCAATTAATGTAATTCTTTCAACAACTCTTGAGTTTTCTGTAGTCATGCTTTACTGATGTTGTATTGTATCTACAAGTGATAATAGAAATTCAAGGCTATTATTGTCTGCTGTCTTCTTTAACCGTGACTGGAATCAATCATTGTCGTTCAAAGAAATGAATGAAAGCGTTTTTACAGTTTTAGGTGATAATATGATGTGTTAACCGTCATTTACTTGCAGAAAAGGCAGACGGTTTTCTTATACTCCTTGCTCGTTTTGTTCTTTGAAGGTTCGAAGAAGCTCACTTAGTAGTCTTTATTTTATTGTAACACGCTCTTTGGGACTCTGAAAAGGAGCTAAATGTCATTGATGACATGGCAGTCTTCAATTGGCTGAAATACGTGGAAACTTACCCGGTCAATTCTGTCAAGTACGAACTTGTGGTCGTTAAGATAATTTATATAACTTAACATATAAGTAATCATCGTGCATTTGGTTTTCTCTAGTTTCTTCCGGATTAACGACTTTGTAATTCCCTTAATTGCCCCCTATATTTAATGTTTCAGAGTATTAGTAATTTCTATGAGGTTAAAAAATGTTTATAAAATCAATGAAAAAAAATTATCACCAAAAGAAATAGACAATTAATTAACTTCTTACATAATTACTTGTTAACATGCAATTTATCGAATTTATTTATTTGTTAAGACTTCATAAACATAGAAGTAATCATGCAAGATAATGGCATTTTGTAGTATTTGCATAAAGGTATCATTACTTTTAATTTAATATCCCATATGTGCAAAAAAATAGTAAAGATAAAAAGAAAAAAATTAAAAAAAAATCTACGAGGGTATAAATGTAAAGTCACAAGAAATGACGCTGGAATATTCATGTCTTTTTCCTGTAAATTCGAGAAGGAACGAATTATTCGAAAATCAGCATTATATAAACGCATCTTCAACGCCTAATAGGTAATCAGTATAGCAAATATCGTGCACCCTTGGACTTTCAGAAAGATATCCTTTGCTCGTTTTGGTTCCTAAAACTCAAAAGAAGAAAGAGAAATAATGGAGAGTTTCGCATCGTTCTTCGACTCGCAATCGGCCTCTCGCAACCGCTGGAGTTATGATTCTCTCAAAAACTTCCGCCAGATCTCACCTCTCGTTCAAACTCATCTCAAGCAGGTACTTTTCTTTCTTTCGTTCTGTTAATTTCGATACAGATTTGAGATATCTTAGGGTATTATCATATTTTTATGTGGTTATTGATATTTGCGCGTCCTAAATGTTTGATTTTTGTTTGTTATTGCGGTTTGTTTTTTAGGTTATTGAAATTTGAGCGATCTTACGGTTCGATTATTGTTTTGTTATTTGCTCTAATTTGACGGTTAGGTCGTGGAACTTATTCCATCATTCGGCTATGTAACCTATTGGATCCTATGTTATTTCGTTGGTAACTGCCCTAATATCCGGATTTTCTTTCATGATGTCGAAAGAAGAGCTACTATGGGAAATTTGTGGAAGCCCTAATTTTTTCCTTTTATCTTCTTAACATTGAAAAAGGGCAAATTAAATTGGAGTCAGGTGTAAGTCATTGAAGTTTTGTTTCTATGGTTGTTCTTCCCCTCATGGTTGGAATTTTGTTTGAAGTTCTTTTCACATGGTTTGGAGTTTCGTGCAACCAAAATTTGATAATATGTGGGACATTTCTTTGGGACCTAACCAGAAAAATTGTACATAAGAAAAGAAATTAATCACTTGGATGACTGAAAGAGAGTTAAATTACATAGGTTAATATGAGCTGCACCATTGGATGTGTGCAAATGCATCAATAAGAACCCGTTTTAAATAACTAATGTCAGAAGATTGTTCCTGAAACAGTGTTTTGATTGAAAACAACATAAATCCCACAAAGTGGGGTGTGGGTAGGGTAGGGTGTACTCACCACTGCCTCGTGGAGACGAAGAGGCTGTTTTTGATAGATGCTCGGTTCAAATGTATATGTTCCAAGTAAAAAGGAAAAAACTGTAGGTTTAGAGTAATGGTTAAAACAAAGAGCAATATCAATACTACAAGGAAAATAAAATAGTAGAATTATTGAAGCGCGTGTTTTGATTGATTAGTTTTGCGAATTCGTGCCAACTTAATAAATTTTGCATTGACTTGATTTTGGGAGTTACACGGAGGGGCAGAGGTAGATCGAAGAAGTATTGGGGAGGTGATCAGACAAGATATGGGATATGGTGAAACTTGATCTCACCGAGGACATGACCTTAGATAGAAAGGATTAGAGGTCGCAAATTAGAGTAGCAGGCTAATTGGTTGGTGGGATTAGGTGGATGTATAAATTATGGTTACCTTACATTTGTGCCAACTTATGGTTACAGGTCTACCTTACATTATGCTGTGCTTTAGTGGCATCGGCCGCCGGGGCTTACCTTCACATTCTTTGGAATATCGGTGGTCTCCTCACAACACTGGCTTGCATGGGAAGCATGGTGTGGCTTCTGTCGACTCCTCCTTATGAAGAGGTACTCATCAACTTTACTGCCCTGACAAACATTAACAGTCACTTATCGCGGGCATTCTTTTTTTTTTTTTTGATTTGCGCTGGGTGTTCAAGTCTCTTTGAGCCCCGACTAATCCCGGGGGTGCATAGGCCCTCGGCAAGGAGTTTTCCGCAAGTGCACCACGGTTAATTCAGGTTTCACCCAATTCGATGGTCCTCAAGAATTGTTTGCACTTAGTGGGGTTTGAACTTGAGACCTTGAAAGGGAGCAAACCCCAAGCTCAAGTCAATTGCCACCAGGCCAACCCATGAGGGTTTCGTGGGCCTTATTTAGTTGTGCAATTTTGTTATGTTGTTTATTGAATTTTAACTGATGTTTTTGTTATTTTGGTGAGCAGCAAAAAAGGGTGGCGCTTCTGATGGCAGCTGCACTTTTTGAAGGCGCTTCAATTGGTCCTCTGATTGAACTGGGCATCAACTTTGATCCAAGGTGTGTCTCCTTCCATATAGTCGTTTTTCATGTTTGAAAATATTGCTCCTGTTTTCTAGTGAGTTAGCTTGACAAGTCTTGTTTTATGTTAAGTTGCCTGTGTGAAACCCAGATTGGCTAAGCTTAATTCTGTTTTGGGATTTTCAGCTTTCGAGCTTGCAAGTGGGACAAACTTTGTTGTGTGGTTTTTTAGGGTATTAGGTTGGGTTTCTAATTTTCAGTACTTGATTTGATCTGCTATGTCTGCTGCCTTTGAATGCATCATTCCCTGTATGCTCTTTCATTCGTGTTTTTCCTTTTCTTAAATGCAATAACATCACTAGATTTTGCCCTAATTTACTTGGGGGAGTTGAATTCTACTAGCAAAGGGAGTAGAATGAACGCATGCCTTTCTCAAGGCAGGGTTCAATCCAGCCTAATTCAATTGATGGCAGCCTGATCCTTGGTTTTAAATGTTGCATTATCAGGGAAGTGTTTACTGCGACTCTTGTAACTGGATTTCTCATTACTGTTCTCTTTAGTAGCCTGTGAATTGTGTCCTTGTGTATATATGTGTGTATTTCAAGTGCTTAAGTCGGCTAAAATTTGTGCATTTCTTATATTTTAGAACTGAATATATAACCGATGTAAGCTTATAAAATGTTATTGAGGTTTTCTGATACATAGTTTCTCCCGTTGCAGCATTGTGCTTGGTGCTTTTGTAGGTTGTGCTGTAGTTTTTGGTTGCTTCTCGGCTGCTGCCATGTTGGCAAGGCGCAGGGAGTACTTGTTCCTTGGGGGCCTTCTTTCATCTGGCGTCTCCCTCCTCTTCTGGTTGCACTTTGCGTCCTCCATTTTTGGTGGTTCCATGGCTGTTTTCAAGTTTGAGGTATATGCATTGTTTCCTGCAAACTGCATTGTTGAACGTTTAGCATAATTTCTAAGTTGCTCTTATAATTTTCTTCCATTTAACACCATACCTTTTTAATTTTGGCAGTTGTATTTTGGACTCTTGGTGTTTGTGGGCTACATTGTCTTTGACACCCAAGAAATTATTGAGAAGGCTCACTTGGGTGATATGGACTATGTCAAGCATGCATTGACCCTTTTCACAGATTTTGTTGCTATTTTTGTGCGAATTCTGATCATCATGGTAAAGTTGTTATATTTTAGTTTCCTACTTGATGAGATATGCCTGATCTTTCAATGCTTTAGACATTAAATGACTCTTGTTCCCCTTTCTTGCAGTTGAAGAATGCATCTGAGAAGGAAGAGAAGAAGAAGAAGAGGAGAAACTAGATTTGGTTCTTTAGGCCTACTGAAATCACAACACTTTCGTGTTCTCATGAAACAAGCATGTTAATAGTTTGACACTAGTTTTAGTACAATGTATGACATGCCGTTATGGCTGCAAGTTGCCTCTTTGAACATCCGTTAAGAGAAGTTCCTTTGTGATAAAACATTGAACATGGTACTTTAGTGTTGCTTTTTTCATCTTTTTTCTCTATTCATTCAGTCTTGTGTTTTCCGATTTTCTGTAATTTCCATTACTCATGTATTTTCTTTCAATACACATACAAATAGTAAAATAAATAATATAAATAAAGTATATTAACAATCAATAATAAAAATTATATATTAGCAATTATATAAATGTTCGCAATGATACAAACAATAAATACACATGATGACGAACAAATTTAAATACGAGGCAACAAATATAAAACAAACACAAGGCAACGCATATGATATAATATTAATACAATTATATTTTTATTGGGAATACACTTGAACTTGATATAATATTAATATAATTATATTCTTGATACATATACATAATTGTTACATATTTACAATTACGTAATAGACATTCAAATACAATTTATTTCTTTCTTATTTTTCTCGAATTTTTTTTTCATGTCTCTCTCCTCCTTGTTCCTTAATTTTGCTCACCTTTTTTTCCTGATTAGACATATTTGCTAACTATTAAATAAATTATCGTTAAGGAGCTTGGTTATTTATTTTTTCAACAGTATTTAAAATTTACTATAAATTAAATTGCCTTAAATTTCAGAAACTGACCCGAGAAACGAATCATATTTGTGGAGCGACCCGGATTGACCCGGTTGAATGATCCATGTCGCAGTAAAACCGCAACTAGTCTTCTTCTTCATCAGCTTGACCGTGAATCCAATTCTTCCAAATCGAGAACATAATTACTCCTAGTAGAGCAGTTTTTCTGCTCTTGCCTAATTGTAGCTGTGAGATTTGTTGCAGGAGGAAAAAATTAAGCAAATGAAGAAGCTTATAGAATTCGGACGAAAGGCGATGTTCTATATTAGGGTTCTGTCAGGGTACGAAGAGCGTCGAATCCGATCGTATCGGTTACAGCTTCAACAGCGTCTCCAACAGGTTCTTCATGTTTCCGATTTACTTAGAAATGTCAAAGTTAAATAAGTTAATTGGAAGAGGGCAAAGAAAAATTAAGTCAATTTGGGATTAAACTTGACGGCATACTAAAGCTTTAATCTTTCCCATGCTAGCTTTATTTGAACTGAAGAGTGCAATTTTAAATCAACAAACGAAGCCATTGGACCTTAACTTTATCCCTTACCTGAGATCTGTGGTTATACTGTTTTGGTGTGTGTGTGTGCGTATAGTAGTATGTGTCTGTTTCCGGAGCAAGTTTGTATCTCGGATAACTTTAGAATATATTGTATAGATTGTAGAGTCTATAGGGTTTGTTTGGTACCAGGGATTAGGGATAACTAATCTATCCTGGGATTGATTTTAGAATAAACTTTCCCATGTTTGGTTGGGATATAATCCCGGGATGACTTATCCCGGGATTGTAGTGCTTGTTTATTCCACATAGGGTGGAATTCTATTTATGTAAAACAATTCATTTCTACTCACCCCTAGTGATCTTAACTTTATGCAAAGTTCCACTTATTCTTTCCCTTCCATTAGATAATCAAGCTAAGTTTCCATATTTGTTTTCTTAAAGAATAGGAGCGAGACATTCACAGTGCAGGGGAGCAAAGTCTGAATAGTTTGCTTTACCTGCCCATCTATTTGAGGGTGAAAAGCGGTACTCAAATCACCTTCTTACCAATCCCTTCTTGAAAGATCTCCAAAATTAAGAGGTGAATTGAGAACGGTACCATGACAGGCTAGGGCTACCAAGATTAAATAAAACACTAGAATCAAAGAAAATAAACATCCTCCGAATGTGGGGGAGGACTCACCATTGTCTGAAATAGAGAGCTCTGAACCTCATTGATCAGGCTGCTGAAGTCCTCGGTCTATCGAATCTGCATCATAAAACGATGCAGCGGCAGAAGGGCATTTGAACATGGAATATACTGTTTGTAAAATGGGCTAAATAAAATGGAAACAATTTAATCATCATTCATCCATCACTTAGCCTCACCCCAGATATAAAGGACAAGACTCTATCACCTCAACAATTATCAAGCATCAATCATTCATATCACATCAGAGTTCTAACATCATTAAACCTATCTGGAAGTTTCTATAACCGACAACCACTACCTATGAGCCGGTGGTGATACAACGAACAGATGTCGTTGCCACATCCATCCAGTACCTTGCCGAGGTAAAGGACGAGTCTTCCAATTGATCCAAAAGTCTGTCAAGTCCCCATTCGGGACAAAAGAAACATCTGCTTTCACGGTCTAATCCTCTCCTACGCTGACCATGTAGTTAATAGGTTCGAGTGGGACTCACCCTTACCCATTTCGGTGCAAATACTCCACCCAGGACTCAACATGCTCATAAATCCATCCATCCATCAAGAACTCTCATCATCCAACCTCTAGGTAAGATTATCTATCCAGATTAAGGGAATTATCACATTTAACTCTATCAACAATAGTTTCAGCTATCACAGTCCCTAACACACTCACCTTAGGACTCAGACTCAGTCAAGCATCACTTCGAGACATTCAAGGCTCTAGACATCCCCCTAAGTTCATCATTCAAATCTTTACAGGGGGAATTCTAAAGGTTAAGTCACAATCATATAATGAAGTAAATATACAGTAAACTTTAAACGTGATGATCATCTGTTCATGATATAAAATTATAGTTTAAAGATTTAAAACAAGAATTCAAGACAGTGTACAAGAATGTAAAAGCAAATGCTCAAGAATTTAAAGTAGTCATTCAAGAACTTCCAAGAACTCATAAATCAAGATTTCTAATCATGAATTTGTCATCCTAACTCTACATTGGCACATGGAAGATCAATTTCATGCTTATGGGTAGCCTTTACATACCTAGGAATGATGAATCTTTGAAGAATCTTGAATCCCCCTCTGAAACCCTTCCTGTTCTCTCTTTTTCTCTCTTAGACTTAGCGTAGAATTAATAGACTTAGGATAGTTTTTGGGTTTAAAACCCTTATGCACAAAAATATGTTTAACAATCAACTTGGGGGGTGTAAAAGTATATCAGGAAGGATGAAATTTCCTTTCCCGAGCTAAAAGAAAAAAATTGGGTCCTCCATGCACTAGTGCGTGACTCGCACTAGTGTATTTATACACTTTTTCGAAAATTTTTGATTTTTTAGTCGAACTTTTGACAAAAAAACCAAAGTTTGGTTCTGCGTCCTCTTTGCGTCGCAGAAGGGGCGCGGAAAACTCACTGTTTTAAGCTCACATTAGAAAAAATTATTCATGTTTTTTCACGTTAATGCCGAGTGGAGACCATTTTTCGACTCAATTTTTTGTACTAATCGCAAATCCTGTTCAGATTTTCCATCAGACCTTGGGAAGACATGTCATGCACATGATAAAGTTTAGGGGCATTTTAGTAATTTCACAGCATGTTATAGTAGGCTTCTCTGGTCCCTCATCAATAGTAGTTGCAGCTGGAGTAGTAGTGGCGGCTGCCTCAAACTCTTGGCATGTGGCTCGGGTATAGGTGGAGGCTACGCCTCCTGAAACGCCACAGAGTTCTCATCAGGCTTTCTATGGCTGGGATCAATAGTGTAGAGGGCCTAATATGTGGATCAATATGAAGTGAAACTCTCACCTATTCCTCCATGTATGGCCTATGGATTAGCATTGGAAATGGCATGCATGTGGCCCTCTTGAGCGCCGACTCATGGATCTGCTCCACCATTAGTCATGCCCAATCAATATCGCAGCCAACTAAGATGTTGGCTAATAGAACAGCTTGCTCCAACATAATGATGTTGTCTGTGAAAGTAGGTCGGATGCGAGGTACTCTCCACCTGCATCGGGGTCTGAGCAACCCTAGCAGCAGCTGCCCTAGTCTAAGGAACCCTAGCCTCGGGATCAATCCAGATGTTGGGGACCTCGTTAGGTCCATATTTGTGTTCATTGTCCGAATTTTCATCAATAAGTCTCTGGTTGAAGGCCCTGATAGCTGCATCAATGTTTTTAAGGGTCATTATACTTGAAATCATGAAAAACCCACAAGTAGCCCCAAACACACATCAACAAAAGAAAACAAAAGCAAAAGAAAAACCAAGAAATTCAACACTACATCAGTTGCAGGTGGCAGGTGCGAGACCCTGGTATGACTCGTACTGAAGACTACGAGACGTACTATAGACTCGTAGTCCTCAGGTGCATTTTAATTTTAGAAACTGAAACTAGGTACGAGAGGTAGCTACGACTCATAGCCTTGACTACGGGTCGTAGACAGCTCTCGAACAAGGTTTTAGTTTGCAAAATACATGAAACTCCCACTTGCCTATGAATGCCCCCATAATCATAATTCTGTTATATCTCAAATTGGGGATATTTAAACACCCCTCCAAGTAACTCGGAAAGACCCTATGATGCATTTTTTTCAATATCTCAAAATCCATGTAGAATTTTGCAAATTCAACTTCATATTCTTGTTCAGAGGGCAAAAAATTGCATGGGGAGACGAGCAGCTGTAAGGAATACTTTTTCTATGCCAAGAAAATTAATTTTTGGTGAAACTTCGGAAAAACAGTAGCTGTTCGCGACGCGGACTAGTTCAAAATTTTTTGAAAAATTATTCTTTTTACCCTAGGGCAATTGGGTAATAACCCTATACCTATATACATGAAAATCCCACATTGTTAAGCCATTTTAAGCCCTAAAAATCAACCAAAAACCTCTCAAAATCCTCTATAATCTTCATCAAATTCTTTATCCATTCTCAAGGTTTTCAAGAAGTCTTGTTGGAATTTAAGGAAACCAAGTCAAGCCCCAAGTCCTCCTCAAGATTCAATAGGTCCCAAAACTCATCCAGATCTAAGGATTTCATTCAAGCTTTAAGTCTCCTTTTCAAATCTTCTTCGAGAAATTCTCCAAAGTCAAGGTATGTGGGTTTCTTTCATGGGTCCTTTCACACATGATGCCCAGGCCTCCTTTTACCTTTTATTGTATGATTTAGAGTTAATTTACTCATGGGTCTTATTTATCAAGAAATTCACTGCACACTATGTTGTGATTTATGAAATTGTGATTGTTTGGGATGTTTTGTGCTATAAATCTAAGATCTATTGTGAGACTTGATGAAGAGTTTTGATGTATATTATTTGAGGGTGTTACCAAATATTGATAGATGGTTTTACATTGGATTTACTTGCATGTTTTCAATCTTGAATTTCATGGTTTTACACTAACACTACACACTCACCAAGTGTTTAATAAAGTGTCTAATTTATAATTCTTTAGTTGTTAAAGGCCTAAAACTTGGCATATGAGATATATGACTTTATTATGATGAAAGTATGTTATATATGTGTCAATTTCATGATAAGCTTCTATAGTGTTACATGTTGACCATAACCTTGTTGAGGGGTTAGTACCTTGACCACTTTGATAGAGGGTGTTAAGTCCATTAACCTTGTTGAGGGGTTGGTACCTTGACCACTTTGATGGAGGGTGTTAAGTCCATTAACCTTGTTGAGGAGCTGGTACCTTGACCACTTTGATGGAGGGTGTTAAGTCCATTAACCTTGTTGAGGGGTTGGTTCCTTGACCAATTTGATGGAGGGTGTTAAGTCCATTAACTTTGTTTTAGGGTTGGTACCTCGATTACTAGAAAATGGGTGCTAAGCCTTGGATTCTGAGTTCTAGTTGGTTGGTCTATGATGATGGTCTCTTCTTATCTACGTAATATGTTCTATATAAGCATTTTTCACTTCAAGCATCCTTCACACATATCATATTGCTACTATGCTATCTATTGATTATTATTATGCATTTTGACTATATTACCTATCTCTTGTTGCATTGCATCCTACATTCTTAGTACATTCAAATATACTAATGCATACTCTATGCCTACATGATGTTAACATGTAGGAACCGGAGCTCCATTTGGCCATCCTCCTCCTCCTCCTGGCTAGTTTGATTGTCTCTCAAGCTAGTTGGTGAGTCCTCCATTCTGAGGATATTGGTCTATATCTCTTATGCCATGTATTGATACTCTCTTCTTTATTGCTACTTTGACTATGAGGATGAGCTCGATTGCTTGTCTTAAACCCCACTAAGTATATAAGTTTAGAGATGTTATTGGACAAGTTGTGTATTAAGCTTGAGCTTTGACTCATCTATGATATTTATGTATTACTGTCTCTTTTATTCTCGCTCCTTTAGTCCCAATTCCCCCTGTTTATGCATATCTCTATTTGTCATTTTTAATTGCTTCCACGATTAAAGATGTGTAATGATATGCTATGAGGCTTGTTGGGTTCCTTCGGGTTCCCCATTCGATGTTCACATCTAGGTCCTAGGATTGGGTCGTGACAAGGATGATACTAGAGCACTAGGTTGTTAGATCCTCAAAGTCCAAAACACCGCATCAATTAGAGTTTTATTCGTGGTTGTTTTGTGCACCAAAACTATGAGTAAGAGGCTATGGGACGTTTTAGGAAATATTTCCCTTCGTCATATTCTAAGTCGTGCTATAGAGTTAAAGTATGTTTTCCCCCTAACGATTGTTCTTTGATATGCTAAATCATGCCTAGCACAAGAAGAAGAAGAGCCCACACCCCAGGAGCAACCGACCCCTCCCGCTCCTCAAGCTCCTCAAGATAGGGGACTAGTTCATGAAGAAATCGAAGATGCTCTCACCTAGCATGCACAAGGTGTGGCTAACCAATCCAACCAAAGGGCCCAAGCCCCTCAAGCTCCTACTCCGGCATCTCAGGTAAGAGACTTTATTAGGATGAATCCGCCAGAATTCTATGGGTCAAAAGTTGATGAGGACCCTCAAGAGTTCATTGATGAGATTTACAAGGTATTGGCCATCATGGGTGTTTGGTCGTAGGAAAAGGTGGAGTTGGCGGCTTACCAACTTAAGGGGGTTGCATAAATATGGTTTAATCAATGGAAGGAAGAGAAGGGGGTTGACAATGTGGTTCTATGGGAGGAGTTCAAGGCGGCTTTTCTTAATCTGTTCTTCCCACTTGAGCTCAGGAAGCTAAATTAGTGGAGTTTATAAACTTAAAACAAGGATTTATGAGTGTGAGGGAGTATGCCCTCAGGTTCAATCAACTTTCAAAATATGCTCCCCAACTGGTGGTTGATCGAAGGTCTAGGATAAGTAAATTCGTGATGGGAGTGTTCGACTTGGTGAGTGAGGAGTGCTGATCTGCTATGTTAATTAGTGATATCAGTTCAGCTCGCTTGATGACCTATGTCGAACAAATAGAGGAGGAGAGGTTGAGGAAGAGGAAAGTTAAGGAGGCCAAGAGGGCCCGTGGTGAAGGAAAGTTCCAAAGTCTCAAAGGTAGTAGTAGTGTGGTACTTTATGATAGGTGCCCAAAATGTGGTAGACGCCATGATGGCCCGTGGTTGAAGAAAAGCAATTCTTTTTATGATTGTGAAGAGGAGGGTCATATAATAGTAAATTGTCCTCATAAGCGCAAAAAGGTAGAGATGGTAATGTTGATTAAGGGGATGCTCCAAGATGTAATTGATTATATGCTATTCAAAGAAGGCAAGGAGGGGAAGAGGTACCCGATGATACTACTGGTATGTTAAAGGCTTCTGTTGATGTTGTTGTGATGCCTTGATGGTTCGAGGGGTTACTTTTCCTTTCATTGTTCCTTTTGTTGTTACTAGGGTATGGTTATGTGAGTTTGTTGTTGCTAGAAGGGCTTAGGGGTTTGTTTATGTTCTTATTGCATAAGGTCTTGTATTGTGATTTTGGTTGGACATATTTTGTTGTAGTAAAGGTCTTGACGTGGTTTGCCTACTTGGATAGCATGCTTCCAATGAGCATAGGACTCGTAAGGTTGTGATATGATGGTTAAGGATGGTCGATTTATTTGGTCAACTACAATGGGTTAGTCACTTCTTTAAGCTTGATCCTTGGTTTGGGTTTTGTCCCCAAGTGAGAATGAGGGTAGGTGATATTTCTAAGTGTCTTTTCGGGCTAGGGGTGAACATCTGAGTATTATTGGAGTTGTTTGGTTGACTTATGCACCGGCAAGGTATGTGGATTTCATGAATAGGGCCTTAAAACCCTACCTTGACATGTTTGTAGTGGCCTCTAGTGGTGGAACATTGATTTATTTAGAGCTTGTGAACCCTTTGGGGGGCAGTGTTGTAAGTCTTGAGAGACGAGAGGTTGTTGCTAAATATGGTAGGTGTGAGTTGAAGATAACAAGAAGATGGTTAGAACTCCTCAGGGATTATGATATGAGTGTGCATTATTTTTTCCTATAACGCTAATGTTGTAGTCGGTGCTCTATGTAGACTAGCATGTGCTAATGATGGTGGCAAAGAGGTGACTTGAGGGGTCCATAATTTGGCTAGATTAGGGGTTAGGTTGGAGGAAGTTGAGCATGGTAGTGTAGCATTCTTGATGGTTCCAAATCTTCTTTGGTTGGAGGGGTCTAGATTAAGCAAAGCCTTTCTCCCACCTTATTTGAGTTGGAGATGTTCGGTGAAAGAGGGTAAGGTGGAGGTTGTCTCCCAAGGGGGAGATCGTGGTTTATGGTACCAAGTGGGCTATGTGTGATTAGGGTTAACAAATGAGTTTAGAGTTGTGAGTCCTTATAGAATGTAGAGGGAGGTTCGTAAGGTTTCTTTAAAATTGGAATTTCCTAGTGATATGGTAATGGTTTGTTCGGTTTTTCATTCATCTAGGATGAAGGGGATGTGCTGGTGACTCTAATGCTATAGAACTCTTTGAGGTTGTAGGTGTTGTGGAGGATAAGTTGGCTTAGGAGAAGGCCTCGGTGGGAATATTGGGTGAATGGGTGGAAAAGTTGATTAATAAGGGTGTAGTGTTCGTTAAGGCCGTTTGAAAGAATCATCAAGTTGGTAGCGTCTCAGGGGGAGCCGGAGTAGGCATGGAAGGCAATATCTGTACCTCCTTCATTCTATTCAAACTTATGGACATGTCAAGTCCTTTTTGATTCCAAGTCTTATGTTTCAGCCCCTATGTCCTCGCATGCAGTCATGTTTATGTCGACAAGTTCATGGTGATTTTGACACTCGTGTTAAGATTTTGAAAATGGTGTTTTAAATGTGTTGTTGCATTTTTGTTGGGGCTAACTTATTCATAATTACTTTTCTTATGTATGTTTCTTCGATATTCGGGGACGAATTTTCCCAAGGGGTGATATTGAAACACCCCACACTTGCCTATGAATGCCATCATGATCATAATTCCCTTATATCTCAAATTGGGGATATTTAAACAGCCCTCCATGTAGCTTGGAAAAACCTTATGATGCATTTTTTTCCAATATCTCAAAATCCGTGTAGAATTTCACAAATTTGACTTTATTTTCTTGTTCAGAGGGCAAAATTGTGTGGAAAAATGAGTACCTACAGGGTATACTTTGTCGATGCCAAGAAAAATAATTTTTGGTTAATCTTCGCAAAAATAGTAGCTCTCCACCACGCGGACATGACCCGAACTAGTTAAACAATTTCTGAAAAATTGTTCTTTTTACTCTAGAGCAATTAGGTAATAAACCTATACCTGTATACACGAAAATCCCTCATTGTCAAGCCGTTTTGAGCCCTAAAAACCAACATAAAACCTCTCAAAATCCTCTATAATCTTCATCAAATTCTTCATCCATTCTCAAGGTTTTCAAGAAGTCTTGTTGAAATTCAAGGAAACCAAGTCAAGCTCCAAGTCCTTCTGAAGATTCAAGAGTCCCAAAACTCATCGGGATCTAAGGATTTCATTCAAGCTTCAAGTCTCCATTTCAAATCTTCTTCAAAAAACTCTCCAAAGTCAAGGTATGTGGGTTTTCTTTCATAGGTTCCATGCCTAAGCCTCCTTTTACCTGTTATTGCATGATTTAGGGTTGATTTACTCATGGGTCTTATCTATTAAAAAATTCACTACACACTATGTTGGGGTTTATGAAATTGTGATTGTTTGGCATGTTTTGAGCTATGGATCTAAGATATATTGTGAGACTTGATGAAGATTTTTGATGTATATTGTTTGAGGGTGTTACCAAGTATTTATTGATGATTTTACACTGGATCTTCTTGCATGTTTCCACTCTTGGATTGCATGGTTTTATACTAACACAAGATACCCGCCAAGTGTTTGATAAAATGTCCGGTTTATGATTCTTGTGTTGTTTAAGGCCTAAAGCTTGGTATATGAGGTATATCACTTTATGATGATGAAAGTTTGTCGTATATGTGTTAATTTTATGATAAGCTTCTATAGTGTTACATGTTGACCATAACCTTGTTGAGGGGTTGGTACCTTGACCACTTTGATGCAGGGTGTTAAGTCCATTATTGTTGAGGGGTTGGTACCTTGACCACTTTGATAGAGGCTGTTAAGTCCATTAACCTTGTTGAGGGGTTGGTACCTTGACCACTTTGATGGAGGGTGTTAAGTCCATAACCTTGTTGAGGGGTTGGTACCATGACTACTTTGATGGCAGGTGTTAAGTCCATTAACCTTGTTGAGGGGTTGGTACCTCGATCACTACCAACGGTGCTAAGCCTTGGATTATGAGTACTTGGTCTATGATGAAGGTCTCTTCTTATCTATGTAATATGTTCTATATAAGCATATTTTACTTATAGCATCCTTCATACATGTCATATTGCTAATATGCTATCTATTGATTATTATTATGCATTTTGACTATGTTGCCTATCTCTTGTTGCATTACATCCTACATACCTGGTATATTCAAAGGTACTAGCACATACTCTATGACTACATGATGTTACCATGCAGCAACCGGAGCTCCATTTGGCCATCCTCATCCTCCATGTGTCTAGTTCGATTGACTCTCAAGCTAGCTGGTGAGTCCTCCATTCCGTGGACGTTGGTCTATATTTCTTATGCCATGTATTGATATTCTCTTCTTTATTGCTACTTTGACTATTAGGCTGAGCCCAGTTGCTTATCTTGGCCCCCGCTAAGTATATATGTTTAGAGGTGCTGTTGAACATATTGTGTATTATGCTTGAGCTTTGACTCATCTATGATATTTAAGTATTATCTATCTTTCTCTCTCGCTCAGTCTCAATTGACCTTGTTTATGCTTATCTCTATTTGTCCTTTTTCATTGCTTTCACGACCATGATGTGTAATGATACGCTATGAGGCTTGTTTGGGGTTCCTTTGGGATCCCCATTTGTAGGTCACGTCTAGGCCCTAGGCTTGGGTCATGACAATTCAAGATAGGCTTAGGTCCACGAGACTCTACTACGGTTGTTAGAGAAGACTACGGCCCGTGGGTTGGTCTCGTATGGTAAACATTAAAGGTCCTAAGGTCACTGTTATTTCATACGAGAGGTAGCTACGACTCGTAGAATCCTCCATAAATCATAGTACACTCCCGTAACAAGGAATAACAAGTACATGAAGTACCTAACCTTTCACCACATGAATCTAAAAAACAAAGAAAACCTTGTACTACAACATCGAAGCAATTATATTTCAACTCCAAATCAAGCACACAGTCCCCAGTACACACGATAAGATTTTCAAAGCAATCAATTAAGCCTATCTCTAAGCATGATTTCGAAACATGGATCTACCCCAACATTAAGAGTGTGATATTCCATACACATGCAATTCCATTTCCCCAATCATACAACAACATCACTCAAACACACTTGGGCAATTGATTCTCCAGCAAATCATGAATTCATCAACCCACACTTACCAAACACATCACCCACACAAAGATATGATCATGCTACTCTAATTTTTCATATCAACACCCAATTACGACCCAACATTATTCAATTGGTCAATACAATTAACTTAGCATAATCATCCCATTATGAAAACAAGGGAAAATATTCCAACAAGGTTAAACACTATGAACTCCATTCAATAACACTCTATTTCAATTTCAATTGCATCACATTCACACACAATACACCTTGATATAATCAACACCAAAACTCATTCAATCAATCCAATACAATATCAATTTTGAGAGTAAAAATAAACTAAGGGATATACCATAGGAAGTGATGAACTAACAAGAGCAAGATGAGAACAAGGGAGTTCAAAACCCTAGTCGCTGAAAAAACAGGCCGGAACAGTGGTTGGGTGGCCGGAAAATGGGTTGAAAAATAAAGGACAAAGGGATTAGGGGATTAATTTGGTGCAAATTAGTGTTAAGCTAGGGTCAAAATGATTTTGACGAACCCATACCGGGTTACATTGAAAATTCTCCTCAGTCGGGTTTCCTACGAACCCATAGGTCTTAGTCTCGTAGGCCACTAAACAGTTGGAAAAATTTTGAAATCTGGCCTGGGCACTACGAACCCCATTTATGACTCATAGTATGGACTACGAGTCATAAAGTTGGCTTGTAGTGTGAGTTTCACGTAATCACTGTTATCTTCTGCAGGGAATGACTACGAGTCGTAGTGTACACTACGGCTCGTAGGCCTTATCGTAGAGGCTGCTTCAAATGTCATTTTCTGAAATTTTTCCGATGTGTTCAAAACCTGCACAATTTTCTCAAAGTGCACCATTGTACCAACATACAACCCATTCAATATCTAAAAACAAAAATCAACACACAATAAAAAAATGCTACCTAAAAAATCAACAAATTACCAATAAAATCAAAAAAAAGCAAAAGCATTAAATCCTCTTGGGTTGCCTCCCAAGTAGTGCTTTGTTTAATGTCGTGGAATGCCTTAGTCATCTTGAGTACTGAAAGTTCCTCAAGTTTTGACGAGCTCTTATCACCCAATCTAGGATCTCTTCTCCTCTCATTCTGAATACGCTCTAGTTATGTAGAAACAAGTTTGAATTTGTGATTGAGTTGTTGGATTGTCGATGAATATTGGTCAACCTTATAGTTCATCTTAATAACATCAAACTTCATTTCCTGCAAGATTTCTTCTTGCGCATCCATTCTCTCTATCAGCTTGGCGAACATGTTCTCAACCTTAGGGCTTCCATCTCCAACACATTGGTGGTGAGGTAATCTAAACCACGTGTGCACACCATTCTCTCCCTCTTGGCTATATTTTCCATCAGATGTGCTTGTGTGGGCAACATGTTGATCTATCATTGACTTGTATATTTGATGAATAGTAGCTAGCTTGTTCATATGTTCGGCAACTTCTGGAAACGGTATCCTTAAAAAGGCTAAGTATTCTCCTCCTAGTAGAGCAACAACCTGACTTTGTTGTTCTAAGTTTAGTTCTATATAAAAACTTTCCACCAATAACTCATCTGGTAGACCATAATCCTGAGCTCTTCCCATGCATTCTTTATATCGTTCCTATGTTGTACTTAGCGAATCACCTGGAATTTGCTGGAAGTTGAGGATTCAGTCTAGAAGTTTGAACTTGTTTGGTCTAACATAGAACCTTGCTAGGAAGGCTTTTTTTACCTCCACTCAGTTGGTGCAGAAATCTTGAAGGTAGTAGCATCATTTCGAAGGGTCATTGGGAAGGCCTGAAGTACCATAGCATGCATAGATGGATGTTCTGTTCCCAAAATGTCCCGACACACGTGCAAACTTATGCAGATGACTATGTGGATCTTCTAATGGATGATCGTAGAACAACACACGTATTTGTAATGATTGGAGCAGATCACTTGTGATAATGAGTTTCTCTTCAGCTATTTGCTCTGCAACTTGTCAGATATTTGTATTGGCTAAAGCAAAAAGGATACCACCACAATATACCTGTACAAATAAGAGCTATCAGAAATGAAAGCAAAAGTAAAATACAAGAGAATTAAGCAATCAACACCTGAATTAACCGCTAGTGAAATCAAGTCAAAATATCACTATATTCCCCGGCAATGACGCCATTAATTTTGATCACGCTCAAACAGTACCTCTCACTTTGAGGATAAAGTGATCGTTGTCAAATATAAAACCTAACTATAGGTTACGGTCGAATCCCAAGGGAATATGGAGTTTTTCCAGCTTGACTCACCAACAATATTAAATAACTCTATACTCGAAAAAGAGGGGGGAGGGTTTGCAATGATTGGTAATAACTAAAACTATACTAATAATGTGAAGAGACAATCAAATTGGAGAGAAGCTTGGGAAATTGTGTTACCCATGATTCACTAACTCAAACACCCCGGATAACACAACCTAAGTTAGGACATTGCATGCAGGATGGTAACTTAAGTTCTTCCAATCCTTGGGCAAAAGTGAAGGTCGAATTTCACTATGGAGCTTGGCTAGCTACCATAGTGTGGCAACTAACCGCTACCTATTGTCCCAGTCAACCTTTTCTTGGTCGGGTTTGGCTGATTAGACGAGAACACATCAATTGAATCTTGTCACCTATTTTCTTTTCCTATTCATCACTACCTTGTTCGTGATCAGGACACTACGCGAGGTTTACTATTGGCCACCATTAAACAGCAAGCAAAATGAAAGAAAATGGACAATAAATGCAAATACCCAATTCAAGAAGTGTAAATAATCCGGGTTTTTCAAGCTAGCTACACATGGTTCCCACAACCCCATGTTGTGGGGGTTTAGCTACTTATAACTTTGGCAAGAAAACAAACAATGAATGAGGCAAACATAGTTGAGAAATTACCCAAGAAGAATGAAGAACAATAAAATCACCTTTGAATTTGGATTCATAAGCTTGAAAGATGAAATTAATCTACAATTGATTGCAATCTCGAAATTTGAGTCTCAAAGTAAAACCCTGATTTTCTACTCTAAAACCCTCTCTAAAATCTAAGTCTTATGTCTTGAAGAATGAAATCTCTCTCTAAAACTCTCCAAAAAACTAATTCTAAAACCCTAACTTATACTATTAATAAAAAGGTCCTTAAAATAATTAGAGCATCTGGTCGACAGCTACTATGGCTCGTAGCTACGGTTCGTAGGGTGACCTACGAGCCGTAATCAGGCTTTCATGGTCAGCACTTGGCATTTTGGACTTCACTGCTACGATCCAACTCTATAAGTCGTACTCTGGTATGTGACTCGTAGTGCCTTCTCGAAGTTCACCCTTGTATTTCTTGGTCCAATTATCAATACTATTAATTGCTATGAGGCCCCCTTCTACAAGTCATAGTGAGGGCATGACTTATACCTTGAGCTCATATGGCTGAACTTCAACTTCTTAGATTTTGGTTTTGTAAACTTTTAATTGCTACTATCATCCCCTACAACTTGTAGCTTAAGCTACGACTTGTAGCTTGGGCTACGACTCGTAGTGGGTCTCGTAGATCCTCAAAATCAACAAATCTACAACTTTTCCTAAAATTAGGCCAGCCTGTATTTTCTGCAAAAATAAGCACAGAAACACAAAAAAAATCATAAAAAGTCACATTGAGAACACACAAAATCCCATGTTTTAGGCACCAAATGTGTTGTATTTTAATAGCACATCATCAGGGCACGAACAATGTTTGATGACTCGTAAATCATTCCATGACCCATCTGCATGTTCGTAGAATCAACTTCTAAAAATCAGCCCCCTAATGGAATTGTCCACGAAACCCACTTCACGACCCGTAGAGTGACCTACGGCCTGTAAAGGGTCTCGTATGGCATCAAAATAAGCAACTTTTGTACTTTTTTCCCAAAATCAAGGCCAACCTTGGAATCCTATAAAAACACATAAAGCCAACTAACATCGCATTGAAAACACACAAAATTCTAAGTTTTAAGCATCAAAAGTGTTAATTTTGACAGCACATCAGCTTTACCCTTCCAAAAATTTTGACAACACATCAGCTTTACCCTTCCAAATAATCTCAGAATGCTACCAAGCTATCAAAAATGGGATCATAATTCAATATGACCATTCTAACACAAAAATCACAAGAAATGGAGATAATCCCATTTTGTGCCCAAAAAGCAAGAAAATGGAGCCCTAACCTAAAATCTCAAAACAAAACCAGTATAACAAACCTTATATCTACCTAAGCCTATATCTCAAATTGCGTCTCAATATGATGCTTAATAAAATATAATACAACCGAAAAACATAAAACATTTCTTTACATAAAAAATTAATAATAAGGAAGCAGGTTCACATGCATGTTTATCTCAAAAAAGGCTCAATCAGTAAATTCTGATAATACCAAGATGCATACCTCAAGAAAACACACAAAATAGACTAAAATTTTACTGAAATCTGATTCAAAATGATAAAAAAAAATGCCAAACACAATTTTTGACACTTCCACAATATTCGTTTAAAAAAATTACACAAGTTAGCCATTTGAATCATTGAAATCGGCTTTTGAATGAAGGAGATATCATACTTTGAAGATCCTTCACGAATTTGGATATATAGGTTGTGATTGTGACCCTCCACTCCACTGGACCATCACAATTGCTTGGACTCTCCTGCACCAGATCACAACCGCATTTAAGCACTAGAGTTTCAGCTAACATCGAATCCTTAGTTTCGATGCTCCAAACTCATCTGGACTTGGAAAAACGCAAATCATATATGGATTACAAATGACATTACAGACTCAATTGTCAAAGATCATCATCATCAAAAGTGAGTCCCACGTGCTAACTTAAAAATTGCTTAATTTCCATGAAGGGGCCAAAAATGCACCTAGAAGCCTCGAGAACTAGACGAAAGGTCATTCTAGAACAAACTAAAAATTTTAAAGCTAACCGCGCTATCAGAATTTCCATTTTAGCACATTTTCTAAGAATATTGACTAAAGTCAACTATTGGCCTATTCTAAATGCTTAAAGGAAAAACTCGGTGTAAATTAACACTGAAAACTTCGGTACTCTAATCGGACATGCTTCTAGTCTAATTTGGTCATTCTAGAACTGATGGAACTATTAGAATCCCTTTCCAAGGCCGTTTACTCAAACGTTATTAGTAAACTGATTTTCCAACTTTCAATAGGCCTTTAACATGAATAGTTGCATATCTTTCAAATGGATAACTAGGCTAATGAACTATTAGTGCCAACAATTGACAAATGACTTGGGACTCTATGAAAATGCTCTACTAGTGAAAAATACGCAAGTATATAGAAATGACCTAGAGGGTCATTACATAAAAACTAATTATATGTTCTTGGGGATTAGCATTCCTCACTTCTTTCACTTTTACAATCACGATTTGATTTCTCAGGCCATGATGGTACCTACCATAACCTAATGATAGGTAAGCCAACCTATAACTCAGAACCATAAGTAATGGGTATTAGGGAGAAACTAATAGAATCTAACATAAAGCGGGAAATATAAAAGAATAAAGATATAGTCTAACTGAAAATACAAATACAAGAATTCCCTTCCAGAACTTAGAGGTCACCAGTATAGAGCTGTCATACACATTATAAGGAGTACTAGTCAAGTGGAGAAAAAATCTAGACAAGATCTGACTAGTCCCAGAGTATACAAAAAGATGGGTTGCCAAGCTAAAGAAGACAAAATGATCCAAAAATATCAAATGCTCACCCTAGTCTTCAATATGGACTGTTGTAAGCTCGATCAATCAACGCTGGTGATTGTTGCCTAGACCTGCATCATGAAAGTAGATGCAGAGTGTAGTATAAGTACCAGGACAATAGGTACTCAGTTGACTCATAGGCCGACTGAGCAGGAAAGGTAAAAATTGTGTGAAAAAGAGGAATACGCCTAAATCAGAGTCAAATATGTGACCAAGAGTAACAAAAACTATCATACAAGTGAGAGAAGTCAAAGTGAGGAGCTATGATATCTACACATAAATGGGCTCGCAAAAACCTGACTGGGACATCAGAGAACTAGATCTACAAGGATTTAAGAAGTAATGAAACGGCCATCCCAAAATCTAAGATATCAAAACCAACCCTGAACCATAACTATCTGAGGCTAGATGATTTATAGAAACTATGTAGTAAGGCCGAGACTATAGCTACCCGAGTCCTTACCTAATAAATCATAGAGGCTAAGGCCTGGACTATTGCTACCCGAATGCTCGTCAATATATATAAGGGGCCGAGGCCACGACTATGACTAGTCTGATTCTCGCCTAACTGTAACTAGAGGTACCTAGCTTCCTTTCATTCTAACTATGCTTTCAAAATACCAGAATCATAGGGAAACAACTTTACTAACAATAGTATAAGCTAGTAAGATAATAGACACGCTCCCGACTATCCAAAAGTATCACAAGGGCCTAATTCATTATTGCTAACGCATAAGGCAATTAAACTAGCTAACCAACCTGAATTCCAATTAATTTAGTATGAATATATGATAACCAACTTAATCTAAAGAAAGAAAAGTCGTATTCTACCTATAGGACAATCACACACACTTTAAGTCACTTCGCTTGAGCCTTTCCCTTTTGTACGGTCTCTAAACACTGCCATGCTGTCAAAAAGACACTCATAACATCATTATGGTTTTTTTGATTCTAAAATTGCAAGAAATGGATATAGACCAATTTCAAGGCCTAAAATGGGAAAATATGGGACCAGCATCCAAAGTTGTTCCCAAAAATAGGTCCCAAACAACATCCCTAATTCAATTAACAAATGCAATAACTACGTTCGAGCCAAAATTCACCACGAATTGGGGATACAATAAAATTCAAAATTTAGCTAAAAAGACAAGAAACGGCAGCATCTACAGGGGGCAAGTTATCAGAAATGAACTGTAAAAATCCAAAACCAACCGCTCCACGATGTTTCTCATGAAAATTGACCCAAAATGCCTCAAAGATCACTAAAAGTGGGTTCCCATAGCTCAAAATATTACCTCTTAGAATCAACCAAAAAATCTAATCTGAAATTCACCACACAAAAACTATAAACACAAATTTTACTTGAAACAATGCCTTAACTTTGATTTCCTACTTCGCCAATGCGTTCCCCCAGGAAATATCCTTGAATCTAAGCTTGAATCATTGAATTTAGCCTAAATTAAGGAATATATCATCCTTAGAAACTTACAAAGGTAGTTCACAAAAAAGGAAAGTAAATATATAGGACACTCATGGGTATCACTATAGCGACCCAGGTAGCCGCTATAGGGACCTACTCAAAAGGGAAGGTATCCCTTTAACAAGCCTGTGCTCACTATAGTGGCCTCGCTATAACGATCCTAGGGTTCCCTAAAGTAACACTCCTAACTATGGGCATTTGTTGCTATAGCAACACCCGGGTTACTCTAAAGATCGTTTCTATATTGAGCTCCGGGTAACTATAGTGACAACACTAGTTTATCAATTGCGAAAGCTAATTTCTCTAACTTCTAATTTTCGACAAGGTACTCTGAATTCACCACAGACCCCCTGATTTAAAATAAATCATGCCACCCTATAAAAATTGACTTTCTGAACTAAATGACTGTAACAATCCCAAAAAGTGCCCGAAAATGTGCCTCGAAAGTGCCCGCAATTGTAATTTCCATATATCTAAAATTTCATTCGTTATAGTGAAAATCCAACTTCATATTCTTGTTTAGGGGGAAAATTGAGTGGGAAATGGGTCTAACCCAAATTTTTGAGCAACCGTATCAAAATATGAAATTACAATAAAAATGCTATTTAGGAGGGTCAATTTTGAAGGGGCATATCTCTTAGCACGCAAAGAATTCAACGGTCCACAACCTACCATCTTAACACCCTTTGATTTAGCTTTCCAAAGCGCTTTGTTTCACCTCATTTCAAGTTTGGATGAAGGATTTATGCCCATTTTTGTAAAACTCATTCGTGCAGAAAATGCAGATTTTCAGTGAGCACCCGTGTCGCCTCTGCGACGCGAACCAGTGTTATTTTAGCCCTATTTATTTGATTTTTATCCAAAAACTTTCAATTCTTGGGCCCAAGGGTTTCCATACGTGTTTTTACCTATACTTAGCCTTATTTCACTCTCATATCATCCTCAACATTCCCCAATATCCTCTCATATACTTAGATTCAAATTTTACCCAAAATTCAAGTCCCAAACTCAAGACCAATCTTAAGGATTTCATCAAGGACCTCATTCAAGCTTGACGTCTCCATCTCCAATCTTCTCCAAGGGTTCTCCAAAGTCAAGGTATGTGGTGTTGAACCATTGGGTCCTTCCACCGTGGTGCCTAAACTCTCTTTTTACTAATATTGCATGATTTAATGTAGATTTTACATGTGGTTCTTGTATATTGAGAAATTTACTACACAGTGATTTATATTCACGAAAGTATGGTTGTTTTAATATGTTTTGAGCTCTAGATATTGGATCTAATGTTGGATTTGATGAGGGGTTTTGATTTTAATGTCTTGGGGATATTGCATGGTGTTGATTAAAGGTTTTACCACTGATTTTTCTGCATGATTTCATCTCTAAATTTCATGCTCTTTTACCCCCATTACACACCCGCAAAGTTATGATAAAATATCCGGTTATGGTTTCTTGAGAAATTGAAGGTTCAAAGCATGAGATATGATATTAATGATATTTTAATAATAAAATGAGCTTATGTACATGATATATATATATATATATATATAATGTGTTGTATTAGACCATGTCGGGTCGGGGGCATAAGGGCCCGGATGACCATGTGAGGGGTGAGTTCCTTGCCACCAGGGTGTCTGTATGAGAACGACATCTACCATGTGAGGGGTAAGTACCTTTGCACCAGGGTATCCGGATGTGAACGACATCTACCATGTGAGGGGTAAGTACCTTGCCACTAGGGTGTCCGGGTTTGAACGCCATCTCCCACCCAAAATTGGGATTCTATCTTGGTTTATTCTTCACATATGATATCTTATATGAGCATGGATTACTTAAGCATGATTTTACTTATGCATTGATCATACATGACATATTGCTATATATTATGCCTATTACCTATTGTTATGCATTTCAGATTATGGTGCTTATCTCTTGTTATATTGCATCCCACATACTTAGTACATTCAAACGTACTAACGCATACTCTTGCCTACATGATATCACCATGTAGGGACCCGAGCTCCTATTGATTCTTCTTGTGGGTAGACGGATTATTCAAGTTAGCCTCTAGTGAATTCTATTCTCTCTCGCTATGTATTAAGATTCTGTTTACTTTGTTGTATACTTATGACTTTGAGGGTGAGCCCGGTTGTATGTCTTGTCCCTCCTGCCATTATCTATGTAGTAGAGGTGTTATTGGACAAAGCTATGTATTTATGCTATCAGTTGATTTATTTATCTCTTGACTCTATGTTACGAAAAGTTCTCCCTTAGTACCTCTTGCTCTTATTTCCATTCTTGAAATGTCATTTAATTGTTCCCATGGCCAAGGATGTGTAATTATATGCTATGAGTCTTGTTTGGGGTTCCTTCGGTTTCCCCATTCGCCGGTCATGTCTAGGCCCTAGGCTTAGATCGTGACAAAGGTGGTATTAGAGCACTAGGTTTTTAGATCCTTGGAGTAACACACTGCTTCGATTAGAGTCTCATTCATGGTTATGTTGTCCACCACAACTATGAATAGGAGGCTATGAGATGTTTTAGGAAATGTTTCCCTTCTTTATGGTCGAGCTCGTGCTTTAGAGGCAAGATAGGACATTCCCCTCTAACGAATGTCCTTTGCTCTTTTAGTTGGTCATGCCAGTTCAAAGAGGAAGGTGAAGGATGGTAAGTAGAAGGTTTTGATTTTGATGGGTGCGAGTTTCATTATTTCTTCTCTGTTCTTTTAATTAATGGTGGGACTTCTTGTGTGCTCCGAGTTGTGATGTGAACCATTTGTGTTTATCTCTTGATTGGTTATATTGTTGCTAGAAAGTTCATAGGTGTTGATCTAGATTTGTATTGCAGTAGGTCTTGCTTTGTGGCTTGTTGGAGCTGGCATAGTGGATTTTGATGTCATACTAGGGATGTAATGGTTGCATGCATGTTGTATCTTCATGGATGGTGGGACCCGTAGAGTTAGAATCCGACTCCCTAATGACCCCATCTTTGAGTGGGAGGTTGTCAAGTGGTAGCAAGGGGAGGTAGGTCCATTCTTGACTTAAGGTGCAATTGGTCTCTAAGGGGCTGCATTTTTCATCTTGTGATAATTAGAGGTGTTGATCCTAAGTTGTTTTGTCTATAGAATTGTTGGTGGTAGTGGATGAGGCTTTGAATGCCCTTTCCATTATTTTGAATTTTGGGGTAGTGTCCTTTGGTTTGACTAGTACACTGGTTATGCCTATAAGTCTCAGGAGTAAGAGCTCTAGTCCTTACCCTAATAGGTTTTTGGTGGTTTTGGTGATGATAATGTGGTTCATTCCCTAATGAGGTAGTGCAAGTGAATTATTTGAGGGTAGTGTTACAAGTTTAATGAAGAAGGTCGGGTGTTAGTAGGAGAGATGGGAATTTCGGTGGTAAGAGGTTGCCTTCCTAGGTTGCATGGTACCCAGTGATGGTATTAAACTTGACTTTAGTAAGATAAAGGTGATTAGGTGTTAGCCTAGACCTTGACTTCTGGGTATTTAGAAGCCTCTTGGGTTTGGTGGGCTATTACCGAGAATTGTGAGTAGGTTCTTTTCTATTGTTGCTCCTATGACTTACTTGACCCTAGGTAAGGCCATGTTGTGACCGACATTTTGAGTAGGGTGATTTCATAGGTTTGGGAGTTGCTATTTCTTGTGTTATCCCTTGGTGCTAGTAGGATTCATGTGTAGGTGGGTTTCATTCACCCATGAAGCCCAATTTTCTTTTTATGCAAATTGCATGATTTCAAGATGTATTTATTTTGGGTATCTATTATTATGCAAAATGAGTATGAAATATGTTGGGGTTTTGTGAAAAATTGTTGATTTATGCATGAATATCTATTTTGAGCTTATACTATGAGCTAATCTTTGTCTATTGAGACTTTACATGATTCAAGCTATGAAATCTTTGAACTATTATAAAGTTTTGATATGATTTATAAGTTGCCCATGATGGGATTTTACCATGATGTTGGTGGACTGATTTACATGATTTTGAAGATGCATTAATTTCATAGGTCATGATCTATACTCTAGCATTTTGCATGATTTGAACATGTCCTCATATGTGCCCACCAAGTGTTTGATGAAATGCCAAGTTAAGAATTCTCATGATATGTACATGTTTTACAAGTCAAGTGACTTCATGATGAACATAGGTTATCGATTATGTTATGCATTCATGAAATTTTCTATGATTATGCAAGTACGAAGTAAAGCACTTTTCCAAAAAAAAAAATATTTTCAAGAAAACCTACATAGATTTTACTTATGTTAATTTGGGATTTGAATATTATGATTCCTAAAATTATATTGATGCATGGGTAGTGTTTATTTGATAATTTTAATGTGATTTAAACATTATATGAGGATTTACTTTGGGTTTATGAAGTTATAAGTATGCATGTCCCCCTTCTGAAATTATTTATGCATGAGAGATTATACTATGGATTTAAATATGGAACTAATTATGCTTTCACTTCCACTTCGTATTATAAATGTTGATTTTAAATAAAGTCTTAATTACCCTTGTCAAATTCCTCATTGTTCATAGCCTATGCATTCATGTACACGGATTATTTTGAAAAAATTGTGTTATGGGTAAGCCCAATTTTGTTTTGGCTCTTTAATCATTTTGGGTGCTTGCACCATTTTGCTTATGATTGGACTATTCTTATGCATGAGTATTATGACTGAGAAATTATGATTTTGGCATTTTAGCCTAAGCATAAATTATTATGAGTGGTGCTTGGCTTATAAGCCCAACTGTGCATTGAAATGATTTGAAAAAAAAATTGACTATTGCCTCTTTGAAATTATGTACATGCATATTATAAGTATTCTAGTGAGATGACGACTTAGCTTGTTGTGTTGAGGGTCTTGGGGTAGTTTGGTCTACTTGCATAACATGTTTCTAATGAGTGTAGAATCTGTAAGGTTGTAATATGATGGATGAGGATAGTTGATCTATATGGTCAATTACAAAGGGTTAGTCACTTCACTAAGATTGATCTTTGGTTGAGCTTTGTCCCCAAGTGAGTTATTAGTATCGGTGGAGTTTGTTGGTTGATTTATCCATTGGCTATGATTATGGGTCTTAAGAATAGTGTCTTAAAACCCTACCTTGGCATGTTTGTGGTGGGTTCTAGTGATGAGGTATTGATTTGTTTAGAGCTTATGAACCATTTGGGGGATTGGTTGCTAAATATGATAGGTGTGAGTTGAGGATAACAAGAAGGTTGTAGGGATTATTTTATGAGTGTGCATTGGTTTTTCCGGTAAGGCTAGTGTTATGGGTGGTGCTCTAGGAAGCCTAGTGTGTATGGATCGTGGTGGTAAGGAGATGCCTAATAGAGTCCATCGGTTGCTAGATAGGGAGTTAGGCTAAAGGAAGTTGAGAATGGTATTATAGCATTCTTGATGGTTCCAAATCTTCTTAGGTTAAGAGGACTAGATTAGACAAGGCCTTAATTTCCACCTTATTAGAGTTGGAAGCTTTGGGTGGAAAAGAATGGTAGAGTGGAGGTTGTCTCCCAAGGGGGAGATGGTGGTCCATGTCACCAAGTGGGTTAGATGAGTTTACGGTTGGCAATCAGGTTAAGGTTTGTGAGCCCTTATAGTAGGCGTTGTATGTCCCCGGTTGGATGGTTTGAAGTGCGAGAAATTGCTTTGTTGGGTTAATTTAGAAGTTTTACTCATAAGGAGTGAGGTTTGTTTTGGTAAGGAGGGAGTCGAGTTTATGGTTTGTGAGCCGTTATAGATTGTAGAGGGAGGTTGGTAAAGATTACTTAAAAGTTTAGGGATTGTCTTCGGGTGTAGATATGGTTCGTCTGGTTCTTCATACTTAAATGACAAGGGAATGTGTTGGTGACTCTAGTGTTATAGAGCTCTTTGAGGTTGTGGGTGTTATGGAGGGTAAGTTGGCTTAAAAGAAGGTCCCGGCGGGGTGTTGGATGGATGAGTGGAGAAGTTGATTGATAATGGTGTAGTGTTCTTCAAGGCCCTTTGGAAGAGTCTTCTATTCGTTTGTGTCTCTCAAGAAGCCGGTATGGGCATGAAGAAGCGATATCCATATCTCTTTCACTCTATTCAAGCTTATAATGACATGCCAAGTTCTTTCTATGGTTCCAAGTCTTATGTTTCAGCCTCTATATCATTCATATGCATTCATGCTTTGGCAAGTTCATGATGATTTTACACCTATATTGGGATTTTGAAAATGGTGTTTTAAAGTGTATTGTTGCATTCTTTTGGGGCTAATCTCCTTATAATTATTCTTCTCTTGTACTTCCTTTTACATTCGGAGAAGAATGTTCCCAAGGGGGAGATATTATAACGACCCCAAAAAGTGCCCGAAAATGTGCCTCGAAAGTGCCCACAATCATAATTTTCATATATCTAGAAATTCGTTGTCATTTCGATATCCAACTTCATATTCTTGTTTAGGGTCAAATTGAGTGGGAAATTGGTCTAACCTTAATTTTAGAGCAACCGTATCAAAATTCGAAAATCGTGATAAACGCTATTTAGGAGGGTTAACTTGGAAGGGGCATATCTCTTAGCACACAAAGAATTGAGTAGCCCACTAATTACTTACTTAAAGCTCTTTGAATTAGCTTTCCAAGGCACATCGTTTCACCTCATTCCAAGTTCGGATGAAAGATTTCTGCTAATTTTCGTAAAACTCATTCATGAAGAAAATGCAGATTTTCAGTGAGCCACGTCGCCTCCACGACGCGGACCAGTGTTATTTTGGCCCCTTTTTTTTATTTCAGTCCAAGACTTTCAAGTCCTGGGCCCAAGGGTTCTCATACGTGTTTTTACCTATACTTATCCTTATTTTACCCTCATATCATCCTCAACATTCCCCAATATCCTCTCAAATACTTAGCCTCAAATTTCACCCAAAATTCAAGTCCCAAACTCAAGACCAATCTTAAGGATTTCATTAAGGAGCTCATTCAAGCTTCAAGTCTCCATCTCCAATCTTCTTCAGGGGTTCTCCAAAGTCAAGGTATGTGGTATTGAACTATTAGGTCCTTCCACCCATGGTTCCTAAACCCTCTTTTTACTAATATTGCATGATTTAAAGTAGATTTTGCATGTGGGTCTTGT
>JAPFFP010000103.1:19271432-19322705 GCA_026153255.1 Solanum medicagineum | reverse complement strand
CTGTACTGTCTCCCTCAACTCCCGAACCTCTGAAGTGGCCTGGGGAGGTGGAGGTTCTGATGTTTGAGCTCCCAAAAAAATTAAATTTACAAAACTTAAATTTTTTTTTGTAAAATAATTTTTAAAAACTGTTTTGCAATTTATGTAAAAGGAACTAAATTTTTTAATTTTTTCTAATTTATGTAAAAGTTTTAAAATTTTTAAAAAAATTTTTGTAATTTTTTGTAATTTATGTAAAAAAATTTAAATTATTTAAAAAACTTGTAATTTTTTTGTAAAAATTATTTTATTTTTAAATTTTTTTTAGGAATGCCACGTGTAAAATAATGGGTATGACGTGTACAGGTTGTGCTTACGTGGACAAACATGGCATTGTAGTATTGGCTGAAAAAATACGTCAGTGTGACTGTACATCACGCGCCACATCAGCGACTGATCTGTGCCTACTTGTTCAGGAATTACCAAGTTGAGGATCCTGCTTGTGCACTATGAAAGTTTGAGTTCCAACTTATAAAATGGTGCCAAGTTGAGAGTTATTTTTGGGGGTTATCCCTTTTTTTTTTAACCATTGTTCCTTAAAAAATTATGAATAAAAAAAATATTACACATTCCTCTCTGATAAATTGTAGTTAACATAGATTATTATATATAACTATAATTTAACCCTCTCTTTGTTTAAAAAAAAATAATAATAACATGTTGTTCTAGTAAAGAAAAAGCTTAATAATTGAAAAAAGACAGAGAGACAAACTAGTATACCATATCCATCATATGTTTTGATGATAATGAAACTTCAACATATAGAAAATAAATAAATAATCACTAACGAATAGTACTATCCCATGACCTCACTTAATTAGACTAATGAAGTATAAAAGTAATTAAGACATTCCAATGTTGAAAAAATAAAGAGAGAAGTACTAAAAATATCATTGAATTTAACACGAATTATTAATTTCATCTCTAAACTATTGATAGGTTTAAAAACACCTCTCGACTTGGCGAACTAAGCTTAAATACATCCTCGAATTTGGCACAAATTATTAATTTCGTCTCTAAACTATTGATAGGCTTAAAAACACTCCTCAACTTGGCGAACTGGGCTTAGATACACCCTTCCCGTGACACATGGTATAACAAGTGAGTACAATGTATTTAAAGCACGTGAAAAGTTAAAAAAAGACCACATCAACCTTAATTTTCCTTTTTTAAAAAAATATATTTATATTTTCCTTCACTTTTTAATTACTAACTACTAGAATACTCTTCTTTTTCCCATTTAACCTTTCATCCATTAATGGTGACCTTAAAGCAAGATCTATTTCTTTTTTTCATTCTCATTTTTAATAGCTTGATTCTCTTTTTTTCCTATTTTGTTTATGATTATTTTTTGTCAATGTGGACTTCCGACAACGTAAAAAATTTCATGGTCGAATGACAATCTCGTAAGAAGATTTTGGGATTTTAAAAATATGGCAGTAAATGAAGCTCTACAGAATTTCAAATCAAAATTTAATAAGTTATCGAAAGATGAAGCTAAGAGGTGTTTTTAAGCCTGTCAATAGTTTAGGGACGAAACTAATAATTCGTGCCAAGTTCAAGGATGTATTTAAGCTTACTTGACCAAGTTGAGAGATGTCTTTAAGCCTATCAATAGTTTAGGGACGAAATTAATAATTGGTGCCAAGTTTGAGGGTGTATTTAAACTTAGTTCGCCAAGTTAAGGGATATTTTTAAGCTTATCAATAATTTAAGAATGAAACTAATAATTCATGCCAAGTTTAAAAATATTTTTAGTATTTTCCTCAAAAATAAATAAAAGAGAGACGTTCCTATGCTTTTTGGGAATTCAAAAGATTATTATGTTAATCTATGATCATTCTTACTTGATCATAAAGAAGAAGGGACGTTTATATATTAACCTTGCACGTAAAACGACATATAGTTGCTATTAAGTTACTACAAGAATGTTGTTCAGTGATCAATCAGTGGCGGAGCCACATAGGTATTAGAAAGTTCAGCTGAATTCTCCTTCAGCAAAAAATTATTTTATCAATGGGATCAGGGGTACTTCCAGCAAGAAATATATCGAAGAGTTAGAAAATCAATGTTTATCAGAAGTCTGATCTAAAATTCTTGAAAAATTAGCTTTTTATGATTATATGGTAATAATCCAGCAAAAGAGGATTATTCAAAGCAGGTTCAATGGATAATGGAGTTATATATATATATATATATGGTAAAAATATAACTTTTATGTATATATAATAGATGTCAAACTCCCTTTCAGTTAATTTGTATGTCAATTTTTTAAAATTTTAAATCCTCTTACAAAAAATCCTACTGGCTCCGACACTGTGATCAAAATTTTGAAAAAAAAGACAAATACCCTTTCATGATGACTAACGACAGAAAGTTGATATTGGCTCTTTCCTAGGGTTTCTTGGTTTTTTTTTTTAAAAAATTTAAATATCCTAACTTATTATTATTAATTAATTTTCATTGTTCATTTCTTAAACATATAAATTGAATCGGGTTATGGGTTATACAATCTATAAGGTTTATATTGGGCTATACTAGAAAAAAGTTGAGGAAATTTCAAAATAGATGAGATTAAAAATATAATTAGATTTTTAGCTAATATTTTTCTAATTAAAAACTATAGCTATAGCTTGATGTGTGACGGAATTAATAAAATATATATTTGTATTTTTGATTTTTTGTTAATATAGATACGTTTGACATTTTACGTGTGAATTGGCATTTAACTTCTTAATTGATTTGTTACTTATATTAAATTTATTTTAGAATGAATTTTTTTTAACAAATCGTACAAAGTATATTTCCTAAATATTCCTTAGAAAAGTGAACTCGTGGATCTCTAAACTTTCTTCCTTGAAAATTTGTTCTTCAATTTCCTTGAGTCAACTTAAGAAAGAATGAAATTATCATTAATTGATACAAGTAAAAAAGTGTATAAATACAATCGATTCTTAGATAAATAAATAATATTGGACAAATATAAGAGATATATTTTTTAATTTTTCACCCACTCTTCGACATCCACAATAAAGTTCGATTAAATTTAGATCACATTCTGCAAGGCCTATTCAAGGATGATGCTCTCAACAGAACTTTCTCCATATTCAAGACTCGAATCCAAAACTTCTAATTAAGGGTGGAAAAGTCTCACCACGACATTTTAAAATCCCTTGAGAATCACATGGGTAACTATTCAAAATTTTGTAAGTCAATATAATAGATGATCGTATAATATTAGTTAACTTTTCTTGAAACGATAATTTTCGTAGGCAATATTTTTTAAAAAGTATGTTATTTTGCTGTTATAGTCGAACCATATCATGATTAAACGTCTCTATGAAAATTTCTCAAAAATAAAAGTAAAAAGAATAATTTAATTATTTAGTGTACCAAAAAGAAAAATATAATTGTTAATTAATTTAATAAAAAATAAAAATAAAAAGTATGTGAATACAAAAAGACAAGATCTTTCCTTGCGTTGTTATGACCATAAATAATGGAGTATATCTTTTCCATTAAATATTCAAATTTGAAATTTATTATGTGCATCACATTAATGTTAATTGCTACAAATATTTTAACATTTTATTTTTATACATATAACTAATATATTTCTTACAAATATTACTATTATGTAATATTTAAATATAATTGTTATAGAAAGGAAAAAATTTTCTTCGATCCTAACATATTTTTTATTTCTCAATACTCATTATTATTTATTTTTCTTAATTTCATAATGAACGAAAAAAACAAAATCAAATAGGTTGCTTTATGTAGAATGTTAATCCCGAAATTCATGTGGCCACTAATCATAATGAACGAATATTTTATCAATTTAATGGAATTTCAAGCCTTTCTCTCTCTTAATTTTTTATTTAATTTATTAACTAATCACCGATCAGTATTAAATAATTTAGTTTTTCTGTTGGAGACAATGCCCATGATCCATTTATTCACAATCATAGACCACGTTCATTATGTTATATCTTCATCCATTTTATTTATTTAGTATTAACTTAATAAATTATTTAAAAATGATAACTAAAAAATAATAATTTTTTTATGAATATAACAAATTTAATGCATTAAGAAATTACTATAGCTAATACTCTATATGTCTCAAATTAATTGACATATTATTAAAGTTAATTGTCAAGTTACAAATCAAAGTTAAATTAATTACATTTTTCTCATTTCATCCTTACCATTAATTCCTTTTGAATGTTTAAAAAAATTTGTAAAGTTTTGAAAAAAAATTTCTAAAGTGGGTAATTTAATTAAACTGCTCTTTTTGTTTATAAACTAAATGATAAACTATTTTTTGATTTTCTAAATTGAACAAGTAAAAATGAACACATATATTTAATATAATAGACAATTAAAAGTAAATGAAAAAAATAATTAACGGCATTCTTGTCCCGTAAGAGATCTAGCTAGTACTCTGTACTTTTTATTTAATATGTATAAATAATTTATTAAAAATTCAATAACTTTTTTAAAGAATCAATAAACTCAGAATCATACCTCATGTTCATTTCCCTTTTTCTCACGTAATAAATAGGAAATATTAAAAATTCAATTAGAAATTAATAATCATGAAAAGACTGAAATTCAAATTTTCTTATTGGATATTTCTTTAAGGCGGAATGATCCGAGAGGTCCTTATACTTGTTCCTGTTTGTCACATAGACCCTTATACTCAGGACTTTGCCAACTGAATTACACACATGGTAGAAGAGGTTTAAAAATCAATTTCAATCAAGTTTAAGGGTTCAGAATCTCATTTTAATAGAGTTTAAAGGTTCAGTTGACAAAGTCCTGAGTATAAAGATCTATGTGACAAACAGGGACAAGTATAAGGGTCTCTCAGATCATTCTGTCTTTCTTTAAAGATCTCGATTTCTCCCATTTAAATAAGAAGACCTATTATAGTACTTTTGATTTGAAAAATTAAGAAAGAGAAATATCATAATTGAAATGCTTCCAAAAATAAGCATTTTTTTGGTCCATCTTCAATTGTTCAATATTGACTTGACTTGACATATTTTTTAAATTAATAAATAAAATAATTTTTGTATTTTGTCACTCTTAAAATATAATAAATTCAATACTTTAAAATTATGTTGAGAAAAGAACTAAATGAAAAACTATATATTTTTTAATATACTGAATAAATAAAAAATATGTTGATAGAGTACTAAATTTAATTTAATGACCTAATTTCATGATTTATTTTGGGTCTAACCAACTTATCTATTCACTGGCTAGTTTGGATTTATTTATGAAAACAATGGTCAGAAATTCTTAAATGTTGTGTTTCCTTTTCTATACGCAAAAATGTACAAAAATTAGGTATTTGACTAAATCAATTTAATAAAGTGATGAGTGTTTAATTACTTAATCCCAATTAGGCTTTAAACCCAACTAATCTAGTGGGATAATCATTAAGACAAAGTATATGTCGTTATCAATTTTGTCACAAACTAAAAATCATTTAATTTTTGCTCATGGATACAATAATTGATTGGTAATTTGGTAAAAAGGGATATATATACATACAAAAAATGACATGAAATGGTAAGGATAATGTTTTTTTTTTTTTTTTTGCTAAATCTTATGGTAATGTAAAAACCTAGGAATCGACTTATCTTAATTCAAGCGGCTTGCTAGTTTTGAGTTAAAAAATTTCTCGTCGATATATTATTTAGTCGACTGATTAAAATGTATACTTGTAAATTTGCAATAATATATGAAAACCTATTTTATTTATATGATTTTTCTAATTTCATGAGTGAAAAGAAAATTATTAGCGAGTATTAATGGCATACTTTAATTACTCTTATCAAAATTGATGTATTTGTACCCATGTAGGGTAGGGGATTTTACATGTCATTAGTGCCTAACTAAGCTCTAGGATGTTTATGTTTATTGTTCCAAGCAATATTTCTAAAAATTAAAAATAATTAACGCTAAGAATATAAATTACAAAGGATTATTTTAAAATAACCTTAATTAGTTTAATATTCAAAAGTTAAAAGTATATACAAATGTATTACAATATCATGTTAATACTAATTTACCTTGACACAAATTTTGGATGTGTCAAAGTTTACCTTTTAGAAATGTTGATTAATACACTAATTTTTATAAATTATTTTGAAGTGTGCCGGTAGATAATGATGGATTAGAATTGATATTTTTATTTTTTAGACTTGTTCTTTTTAAACTATTCTCTGAATATTGAATAAATTTGGGTTGTTAGTTAAATCATTGTTTTATTGAGTCATTAATTGACTAGCCCACCAGAACATTCCTTTATACATAAATTGAGTCTTCCGATTTGATTGAATGAGTAATTGAGTCAAGTGATTCGCTTAGAAACCAACAATGATTTTCGAATGTTAGTCACGCCTAAGATATCCTTCCGACGCATTATACAAGAGTCTTTTCATTTTATTAGTATTTTTAGTGTTAAATGACTTAATTTTAAAATATTAGATTGAGGTTGTTGAATAATACAAATAGTGAACAATATTGATATAGTGGATCGCGATTAATTTGAAATTGAAGCATATTAATAATCGTTATTGTTGTATATAATTATTGTTTGATGAAATAACTTTGACACCTTTTTAAAACGTCTCTTTCTCTACATTTTTTTTTTTTTTTAATCCTCCTTTTTTTTTTTTTTTTGCTTGCTTTTTTCTTCTCATTAAAGTAAAAAAAAAAAAAAGAGTCTATAGATACAATTTCTAATAGATCTTAAATTTTCTAGATTAACAAAAAAGATAAAATTGTAAATTCCCTTTATTAAATTTACAAATTATTTTTATAAAATTAGGCAAAAGACAAATTCTTATGCTCTTCAAAGGTAGAACCATATGATAATTAGCCATGATTCATACCAAATATATAACACGAGCTTTGATTACAAAAGAATTATTTAGTAAACGTGTCACATGCTTATTCCTATTCTTTTTAAATGTTTATTCCTATTCTTTTTGAAAAATTTGTACAAACAAAGACTTATATTCTACACTTTATTGTCCATGTTATGTTAATTATGTAAAGAATAAATAACTTAAAAGTTAAAAAGGACCTTCACCCAACTAATTGGTAGCTTTAGAAAAAAGACACCTTCTCTAAATTTTTCCATCAACATTATTGACATGATTAAGATTTCCTTCCTATTTATATTTGTATAGTCATTCTAAAAATTATTTAGTTTTTTTTAAATTTTTTTTATTTTATTTAAAAATTAATGATTCACCACTGAAATTATAAATTCTATAAGAAGTTGAATTTCAATTTGGAAAATAATTTATAACTTGTTTTTCAACTCATCTTTTACTTTTGAAATTGTATATAAATATATTCAAACATGAATATTATTCAAAATATTATTTATAAAAAGTATAATCAAACATAACTAAATCTTTAATTCTACTTCATAAGTTTTAAACAAAATAAAAAATATGTGGAATGTAGGGCAAAATCCCTGCTAAGATACATACTCTCTCTATATATATAAAATAGCCAAATCCATTTCTTTATCCTTTCTTGACTTGTCTAATCCATCTTTTTTTTAAAAATAAAAAACAAATTATTAGAATTCATTTATAACTTCAATGTGAGAGTGACAAATCCAATGTTACATTAAAAAATAGCCTGGATTGAAAAGAAAAGTAAAACTAGATAGTATGTTTTTTTGAGTTGTCTATTCGGTATCTGATATTCTTATTGGAACTCGATTAATTTGAATTCGTATGACGTAGGGCTCATTCAAGAGAGTGTTCCCTATTAAAAAATTTTTCATACCAGAGCTCGAACCCAAGACCTCTAATTAAAAAAGAAAACAGTCTCATCCAATGTTCAACATCCTTTTGATGGTAAACTAGATATGTTTTTTTATTACTGTTCATGTCCATAAATTCAATGCAGAAGTAAATACTCATAGTAAATACTTTTTCTGTTCATTTTCATCTGTTCGTGATTATACTAAAACCATCTATCAACATTTTTTAATTCCTTTTAAAAAATTAAGAAATGATTTATTATTTTATACATGCTTTATCCTTATTTTTTAATTAGTAGTATAATTATTTTCAATTCATTTTCGAGTATATATATAATGATGAATGATATAGTAAAATTTTCATCTTATTCATTCTTATTTCCTAATAAATCTGTCAAATCAAACCTGAATAAGTAAATATGAACTTGGGTAAGAGTAAAAGGGGTTCATAGATTGATTGTATGTTCTATGGTGGGTTTTTTTTTAAAAAACCATAACACATATATTTAAGTATTTTTTTAATTATTTTTTAAAAAACTATGTGAATACTATCTTTGGAAGTGTATAAAATTAAATAATAATGGACAAAGTAACATACATATATATATATATGACAATGAAAGGGTTGAAAAAAATAACACATGCAAAGTAGAAAGTGGTACAATAAGACCAAAACATTGTGTTGAATCATCTAGCTAAATATGACAAAAATATGTATTGTCATATTAATAAAAATTTTAATAAATAGTATGTTACCTTTGTAAAAAAAAGAAAAAAGGATGGCACATAATAAGTAAGCTTAAGTGGACCAAGTTGGCTAGATTCTTCAATATTATGCAATGTACTAAAGCATGTGATGTGTAAAAAAGCACAAAATAGTGCAAATCATATTACCTGCCAATTACACTTTTAGTTTTATTGATGACTTATTAATTAAGTAAATATATTTAATTTTTACCTCACCTAAAATTTAGACGCAATATAACACAATAAAACCAAACGAGCGCTAAAACGCTCTCATTTCGCCCGATTCGACTTCTATGACCATTTTCGTTTTTACCTCACCTAAAATGGAGAAAAAGAATAAAATTATGAATAAGTGAAACCAACTCAAAGGTAAATGCCTTGGCCAACCAAGTTGGACACCTTTTTCAAAAAATTGTTTTCTCCTCTAATCTTTCATTTTCTTGAGTCCTTTTTTTCTTTTTTGAAAAGGGGTGATCTTGTGAATTATAAAGAGGAGAAACAAGAGAAAGCTACTATCATTGGGTGAGATTTGCACATGTATTTTCTTATTAGGGAAAGCTCTAGTAATCGAGATGAATTCAGAATGTTAAATTTGTTTTTGTGAATTTCCAGTAAAACAAATTAATATGCATTTATAGTGGAATGAATGGTGGTGGAATCATGCGAGGCGAGCGAGGGACATGTGTGAGATTTATATGAAGATGGGAAGAGACCATCAGATGAAATATTATGTATGCGACTTATTATTTTTTATTGATATATAAATAAAATAATTTTTAGAAATTAATCAATTAAACATGAAAAAAATTTAAAAAAATATTCTCAATACCAGACACACATACTCTAGTGTGAACTCATAACTATTAAGCTGTAATTTTAATATCTTTTCTTTCTACTTTTTTTTCTCTCTTCTACCAAAACTCTAGAATCATTTTTTTATCACCTTTTTACCATAAAAGGATGTGGTGCAGCGAATTACATTGTTCCTCTCTTACCCAGAGGTTTTGGGTTTGGGTTTGAGCTTTGAGTATAGAAAAATCCTTGATAGGGAATGTTTCTCCTCGAATGGGGCCTACACAATACAAATTCAAAATAGTCAGATTCTAACGTGGGTATATATAGATTTTGGAAGTTGCCTTGGTTTAATTAAATTACATAAATTCCATTGAACCAACCAACATGGAGGGCAAAGCAGGTGTTTTATTCAAATCAATTGTTGACTAAATAAGTCCTATTAAGAGTGGTTAAGGGACTATTCATAAGTACAATTAGAGGGATATTAATTATACCTACATGTTTGACATTTTTTTTTAATTAAGCTGTTAATTATATTTATTCAAATATCACTGGAAAATATGATAATTGAAGCATCAAGATGTTTCGAGATTTATAAATTTGAAACCTCTTCATTAATCAAAAGGTCAACTTGAAAATTAATTCCATTTTTTAAAGTAAAGCATTACTCCATTTTAGTAAAATTAACCACTTAAAAATGAAAAACAATAATTAAAGTGGTTTCTATGAGTAAATTACACCCATTTTAATTTTTGATGATTAAAAAATGAAAAAATAATTATTAAATATTCGAACTGATAATTGTTAAAAACTGAATTTGATTCTTTAAGAAAGTTGTATTTTATTTTATGGTCGGAGCCTTGCAATAATACTAACTAATAGCCCTACTTTACTCAAGGGAATAAGGGACCGTTCAGTAGCTAATTAAAAAAAAAAGTTATTCATATCTTAAATCCTAGTATGTTCTTTCGTAATTTTGCATGAATGATAATTTTTATGAATTAAATAGTTATAATAGATGATTATATTATTTTACATGAATCTTAAATTAAATTCTTGCATTTATCATATATTGTATTTAAATGGATATTTATGAGTATGATTTGAACTTGAAAAGTCTATTATAATTATTAATGTTTTAACTCTAATTTTGTACTTGAATATTTTGAGTGTGAATGATGGATGAGATAGAGTCTTGATGAATCATGAACTGGTTCTAAAAGAATGTTTCAAATAAAAGAGTTTATAGATGATATGATAGATTGAATTATTGATAAGTGTCCAATGAGACTAATTGAATGAGTTAATCGAAAGGAATTGATTGGAGTCTTATGAGCATCAGTGTTAAGCGAAGTATCGAGCACAGAATTGAGTGAGAGTAAATAACAATTCAAACCGAATAACACTGTAATCAACATAGGAGAGGATTGAACCGTAAAATCGGATGTCTCCTTATTGTTCTGAAAGAGGACTTGATGCAATTAATTGTGGATCCACTGATGGGATGTCCTTTATCCTGGCAAGGTATTGGATGGATGCGGCAACGACATCGCCTTGTTGTATCATCATCTGCTTATTGGTGATGATTGTCAGTTAGAAAAACTCTCAAATTAAGACATTATAGTACTCGATATGATTGGATTGCATGATATACCCTTGAGTCTTTTTTCTAAACCACTGTTACCTTAGACTTGCAATGTTTTACCGAGTTTCATTATCATCTTGAATTGAGTATATTTTGAGCTTATGATTTTTCAGTTATTTTACAAACAAGACATTCCACATTTTAACGGTACTCGGTGCTGCATCATTTTATAATGTAGATACAGGTGTCAGAGATCATCAACATGCGCTTCGAATAGATCCTCAACGAAACACCTATTGATGATCCCTAATACCTATTTCTGCATCATAAAATGGTGCAGGTCTAAATGGATGTCAGTACGTGCAATGCACAAGTATATAAAATGACAAAATGAAACAGATAAAGGTAGAATAACATCAACTCAGATAACTCAACTCAAAAAATAAAGAACTCAATCAGGATGTCCCAAAAGTCTAAAGTAAGAATACAATTTAGACAGAGATCAGTCATATCAAATCCAATCCAATTTAATCAGAGTGCTATCAATACCTATATGAGAGTTGCTCTTATCTGACAATAATCATTTATGAGTCACTGATCGTACAACAATCCCATTGATATTTCTCAACCATTCAGTACTTTGCCAGGGTAAAGAATAAATCGATCCATCAATGATCCAATCAATCAAGTCCTCTATTGTTTTAATGATCTTTCAAGAGAAAACATCCGACTTAACGATTTCAATCCTCTCCTACATTTTGCGACATAGTTATTGAGTTCGGGTTGGACTTACTCTCACTCAATTCAGTGTTCGATACTTCTCCCAAGACTCAATGCTCATAAACAATCAATCTCAATCAATCCAATCAACGAGTCTCATAAGGACTTTTATCAATCTATCAATGTTGTCACAATCGAGCCTTTCGGCCTATCAACCATCCAATCTATTCTCAATCATATCTTTCTAGAGGACTTAGACAATCTTTAAGAGGACTACCAAGTTAGATCAATTATTTGAGTTCAACTATAAAGACTCTTAGGACCATCAAATTCTATCAACATCATCATCATGTTCAATTACAATCATTAGGAGAAACCTTTGATTTGCACTTGAAGACAATCTCTTAAAGAAACCTTTGATTTGCACTTGAAGATGAAAAATCCTAGCTTCTTCTTTAGGAGAACTTTGAAAGCAAAATTTTAATATTTTCATGGATTTATGCATTAATGGGAGGTTATTAGAATATATGATAAGCTTAGAGAAGTTAATTAAGAGTAAAAGGTCAAAAATAATATTTTGGGGAAATCAAATAATCATCAAAATTAAAAAAAGACCTTTTGATAAGCTACATTGGCCAAATCGGCGGTCTAGGGGCCCTATCATTGAACCATTCAGCGTATTGGTCACCTTTTTTTTTTATAGTCTCTCAGCCTTTTCAGAACATTTCGGCGGTCAAATTCGGTGATCTGCTAAATTTGACTATCCGGATGCGTTTCAGTGAAATGGTCATAAAGTTTTACTCCAAACATTAATTAAGGTGAAATTGGATGCATTGGAAGGTACTCAAAGATCTTTAATTTGATATATTATGGGTCACCTAACTCATAAGTGCTGAGAGATATCGCCATTTGAAATTGACCTTTCTATGAATTCATACCGAAACTTAGTCGATTGAAACGTTTTGAACTTGTCTTGCCTTGGGTGTCTCCTATGACCCCAAATCACATCCGGGACCCTTCAAATACTTAGAAAAGGACCTTAACATGCATTCACAATTTTAAAACTATTGGATCACCCGATTTCATATAATTTCATATTCAAACTTAATCGGTAAAGAATGTTTCATCTTAATTTTGTTTTAAAGGATCTTTGTGACTGTTATTCACCTCAAATCTACCATTCCACTATAGAATAAACTTTAATACTTATATTTAAGGTTAGAATCACTCCGTATGATCCCATACACATAATAGAGAAATTCAGATCTCAGCTCAGAAATTTTCAGGGTGTTATAGATAGATATAAAAAACAAACACTACAATATGACAAGCACAACGTCAAATCTAAATCTTCAAAAAGTAAGACAACACTCCACTATTTGCTAACCTTCTTCTTAGTAAACGTCCTCCGCACCATCCTAAGGTCATTTCCTCTGCAACTTGAAGTTGCGTCATGTCTTATCTGATCATCTCTTCCCAATACTTCTTCGATGTCCTCTATCTCTTTTCATGCCAATTGTAATCGGTCTCTCATACCTTCTCAATGGGGTATCTGTAGATCTCCTCTCCATGTGTCCAAATGATGTTAATCTCATTTTTCTACCATGAAGGCCATAACCACTCCTAATTTATGTCATTGATCATTTCTTCTGTACCTCAAATCCTAACTTTAATTCAGAAATCACAAATAGTGACAGCCATTTTTGGAATAAAAAGTTGAGTTAAAGATGAGAACCCTAGTCAGTGCATGCCATGTCATAGTGGACCCACCATCCCCAAAGTAAGATCAAGGAATAATCAACGGTCAGTAATTCATTTCTATTCTCCAATAAGAGTGACACACATTGCACCAAATTAAAATCCTTCAAAGAAAGTGACCTACTAATTTATATTAATTAAAATAGAAATAGTTCCACTTTATCCTATACCTGAAAAAAAAAACCAATAATATAAATTTAAATAAATATACTAGGCAGAAAATAGAGAGAAGGAAAAAAAAAAAAAATTGAAAAAGGTTGAAACAAACCCCCTTTTGTTTCTTTCTCCTCTTTTGTTGTTATCTTGCCCTTGCTTTTCAATTCCATTTAATTTATGACATATTATATCTTTTTCTTAATGCAATAAAATAAAATTTAAATTCTGTCTAAACTCGACCTTTTCTTCTTTTTTAGTTCAAAGTTATCTACAAGGTTGGTGTAATAAAATATACCATTAGACAAAAGTAAATTTTAAGATTTAAAGTTCAATAATTTTAAATTAATATAAGACAATAATTAGATATATAACCAAGTATTTAAGATTTGAACAAAAATTATTAAATTTCTATAAATTTGCACACAATGTAAAATGACTTGACAAATTGTCAATATATTTAAAATAACTTAAATAAGCCAATATCAAAGTTTTTCAAGTTTTAAATATTTTTTTAATAAGAAAATGAATTTTGAAGGAGTGAGCAAATGGTGGTACAAGAAAAAATTGCACATGTAAGGGAGTTATAAAGAAAAGTCTATAGTCAACAAGGACATTAGCAATAATATTCTCCAAGCTATCAAAATTGTACTAATAAAATTTTCAACAAAAAGGAATTGATACATTACAAGTATATCTATTTTTCTTCATCTTTAATCAGATATTTCAAATTCAAATCTGATATAACAAAAAGATCTTATCCTATGTTGAACAATTTAAATTTAATTAATATTTTATTATAAATATCAAATAAAATCTATTTTATTGATCAAGTAAAAAATGGAATTTTTTTTATAAAGAAAAGTTGAAACATTTGCTTCAAATACAAAAAATATTAGTACTAATAAAGAAAGGTACAACAACAAAGAGAAAGAGGTCATACATAATAAACACAACCCACCTTCTCTTCTTCCCCATTTTCACCTTCCTCTTTTCCAACCATTTATTAGATTCCTCTCTAATGGACTTTTCTTTTCCCCTTTCTATCATTGTACAGATTCTCAGCTCAAAAACAACAAACCCCATCTCAATCTTTTAATTACTTGTTCATAATTTTTGCTCTTTTCAGTGGTTTTTCTGGGACTGTTAAGATATAGACTATTTTGAGTCTTGTTTTTTTTTGGGGTTGTATTACTTTCTGTGGGTCTGTTGAAGAAAAAAGGCTGTATATCAGGAACCCATATGTATTTGCTATAAAGGGATTGAAGGGAATAATCAAAACTTCAAGATAAATACAATCATATAATTTTTTATTTTGTATTTTCTTGAGCAAGAAAAAAATTCTTTCCTTTTTGCATTTTGTAAAATTTTGTAAGGGTGAAAAAATTATATTGGACAGATGGGAAAGCAAGGACCTTGCTATCACTGTGGTGTTACAAGTGAGTTAATGATTCTTGGTTGTGTTGAATTTTTTCACCATAAAGTTTTAAAATTTTCAAGAAAAATTGAGTCTTTTTGGCTGTCACCAATATAGAATTGTTCTTTGTTACTTTATATGATATTATTTGTTTAGATTAGTTGTTCAATTATGAAAATACTGGATGGTTTCTTCAGAAAAGGGAAAATTTATGAGTAATATGTGATGTTATTCATCTTATTCAATTTTGGTTTTGGATTTTCTTTTGTTGGATTATTGGGTTCTTGACTAGCTAGACTGCAAATACATTTCTGGAATTCAATGTGGGTTGGAGTTGGAATTTGTTTCTGAAGCTGGGATTTCTTTTGGTTTCCTATGCACTAATATATCCACTGCCCATTGACTTCTCTAGTATCTTCTGAAATGTAGCCAAGAGTCTCTTAATAACTAGGCAGTGTAGAGTTCAATTTAATTCCATTCAAATGCTAATGCAATTGGGAGATGTTTGGACAGATTGAGTTCTTGCTGAAAGTGACATTGATATGGTTCTATAGGGAATGAAAGCAAGGCGAAATGGACTTGAAAATGTTGATTGGTCTTTTTCTAAATTCATGAACTTGATCTTTGTGATATGTAGAGATTGACACTTGGGACTAACTCAACCTCCGAATCTAGCTCATGAGTGGATGATTGTCCAAGTCCATATAAGCAAACCATCAGTCCGTTATCTAATCAATGGGACTCAAACATTACCTTCGCGTCTAGGACCCAGCTAGAGCGTGGACGGGGAGCCAAATAGGGAGAATGTGCCTTTGATACCATGTAAAGATGTTACACGTGGCCTAACTCAACCCTGAAGCTAACTTATGAGGGGAGGATTGCCTTAGTCCATATAAGCAAACCTGCCGGTCCATTTGATTAAAGGATGTTCTTTCCTGGGACTTTTGTGTTTCATTGGTTCAAAGTTATCCATTATCAACTCTGGCTTCAGGTCCCTTGTTTTAGTAGCATGTTCTTAATGAGTGACTCACTAGAAAAGGGTTGAGGTTTTCTCTCCTATCTTTGTTATCCCCCCAAACCGAGTATGTTGTTTTCAACTTAATATGGCCTTAGACTATCCTGCTTCACTTGTTCTTGTTATCTGTTCATTTAAAACCTCCTGCAATACAGTCAAAAGCAGCAAGATGCTCCGGGGATTGGATAATATCTTCTTGACCCTATTGTCTTTTGCTGCATATGTTACTTGCGTTGTCGCTGTGACAGTTCAAGTTGTCTTGGAAAGACTTGTGACATTCGGAACTCTATTATGTTGTCATCATCTGGTCTAGCGCATTGCAAGAATGTTAATAAGCTGGTTTGAATAATAATTTGAAACTTGGCTAGGTGTAATAGGAGATTCTTAATTGTGGCACATTTCAAGGAAACATAAATGTCTTCAAGTAAATAGCCTTAGTTGTCGGTCATATGCCACTGTCTAATCGCAAATCTGTCTAGTTTAGCTCCTCATTGCGCTGTTGTTATTCCAGCTTCACTCTTGATTAGACAACTGCATTAAGGTTTTCTGGACACCTCCCTCAGTTCTCTTCTAACACTGTTACTTAGTTACCTCCATTGACAAATTTAACTTCCCATCTACAGCATGGACCACTGTCATTGCTTATAGACTTTTGCACATGTATCAGTGTCTTAGTTATATAGGAACAATTTAGTGTCAAAATCAAGATAGCTGAATTTGGAGGAGATGTTTGCTCTTTCAATTAACCATAGTCCCTTTTGAATTTCAATTCATTGGATCCTTCTTCTTTCTCTCCGTGCTGGTAGCATCCTGCATTGTATATAACCACTACGTGTCCTTTTCAACTCACCTCTCTATCCAATTATCCTTTCTTCTCTCTGCCACAAATATGCTTGTTAAAATTCTTATCACACACTTACACTATTATTTTGTCATGGGATGAGCAACATGTTTCTGTAATAACATTCATTTCTGGATTGTCATACTTCTTAGATGCCTCTCATTCTTTTTACATTATGTAATTGGAATAGAATCTTAAATGGTGAATTCATGCTGCAGGCACTCCTCTTTGGCGTAACGGACCACCAGAGAAGCCAGTACTTTGTAATGCATGTGGATCTCGGTGGAGAACAAAAGGGACACTGGTAAACTATACTCCTCTGCATGCAAGGGCTGAACCAGATGATCTTGATGATCACAGGTTCTCAAGATTCAAAAGCTTTCCTGTTAAGAACAAAGAGGTGAAGATGCTGAAACGAAAGAAAAATCATGATAATCCTGAAATCGGAATTCTTCCTGAATATAATCAGGGTCTCCACCGTAAGGTTTTAGATGAAGATACAAGCAATAGGTCAAGTTCTGGCTCTGCCGTGTCAAACACTGAAAGCTATGGACAATTTGGTAGTGCTGAAGCAAGTGATTTGACAGGTAGATTCTTTTGCAATGCTGGCCTTGTAAACGGCAACTTAAGTTGCATCCTCCCTCATTTAAACTGCCAACTTCTGATACCTTTCAGAAAACATTACCAACTCTCTTCCACTTCTCCCAAAAGGTCTGTGTTCAGTTGCTGTGAAGGTCATTCTCTTCCATAGAAGTTAATGAGTCGTACCCTCAAGATATAGATCTATACACGAATACAATCTTTTATAGCTACCAGAGAAATCATACAGGTGGTCATTGTTGGTTTCACCTGCTCCTTTTTCTCTACATCTTTGATCAGTTATACCAATATATCCTACCGCACTTTCGATAGTGGTCAAGCTGTAGTTCTTTCTATTGAACTCATAAACTCAAGGAGTTAATTGTCTTCTAAGTTGTATTTGGTATATCTTTTGCCAATCTATCCTTCCTGACTTTGTTGTATATAAATCTTTTACTGAATTATCACTCTTCGGTGACCAATAGCTGCATGAAATATTTACCTCTTTATGGTGCTTTCAGGCCCCGCCCAATCAAATATATGGGATGCAACGGTGCCTTCAAGGAAGAGGACATATGTCAATCGTCCAAAGCAATCTTCAGTTGAAAAGCTCACAAAAGACCTGTATACCATCTTACATGAACAACAATGTTCATACTTCTCTGGATCTTCTGAAGAAGATTTGCTTTTTGAAAGCGACAAGCCTATGGTCTCTGTTGAAATAGGACATGGAAGTGTGCTCATTCGGCATCCAAGTTCTATAGGTAGAGAAGAAGAATCAGAAGCCAGCTCTCTGTCGGTTGACAACAAGCACCATTCTTCCAATGAGGCTTATTCACAATTGACTACTCCACCTGTAAATATTAGTAAGGGTGTCAATTCATCAAACCTGGTAACTCAGAGAACCAAGAAGCCTACTGGTCAAGGAGTGGAACATGACCAGATTAAAAGGTGCTTTCTTGATTATAGCTGAATAGCATATAGCCTTGAGAATGAAATACTGTGTCACGTGTCCCAAGAAGTCAAAAGGATATAGTGTTAGAATGCATAACGCTATTGGTTTACAGGGTATGGCTGCACAAATAGTTTGATATGTGGAAACAGAACTTTGTGTTAACATGATATGGTCCACATTTTCCATGCAACATGTCATAACAGAATGCTTGTTGTGGTTTCATATACATAATTGCATAGTCTAAGAGCTATGATACTATCTTCTTTGTGATAGCGTATACTTCCCATCTTTCTGATTTCATCTTGAACTGCAGGAGTAAGGACCACCTTGAAAAATTGCAGATTCTCGGACATCATAATTCGCCATTGTGCCACATAGACCTTAAGGTATCTTGCTGCCTCTTTTATTTCATACAAATAACTTTTGATTGCTTCAGCTCATACAACCATAGCATGCTTCATACAAGGTCACTTGTCTGTGTAGATGGAACATTTTCCTTTTCAATGCTGTTTTTCTACATCTCAGGCTTTTGAGTTGGGGATTCTTTGCATAGAGTTACAATTATCTTCTACTTTTAATTGTCATTACGCGTAAACTTTCACCTGAAATTCTTACATCATAATATCTTGCATGGATAAGCTTCCTCTATAAAGATAAAGGCCATTTTCAAGCCTGTTTTTTCACCATGCTTTTAGTTGGTAATAGTTACTTTAGATATAAACATGACTCTACAATGTACACTTTCCCAGATAAGCAATATGCAGATGTTAATATGATTGTGGACATTGCTTTATGCAGGATGTACTTAACTATGAAGAATTCACGAGGCACCTGTCAAGTGATGAACAGCAGCAGCTACTAAAGTACTTACCTCCTGTTGATTCTTTTTCACCACCCGAGAGGTTTGTACAATCTCTTTGGATATGTATTTACAAGAACCTTAGACTAAAGAAAAAGACTTTCAGAAAAAATGGAGGAACGAACATATCGTTTGACTGAACAACTGCATTTCTGGGGCTCACGACTTGTTCTTTTTGTTCAGTCTCTCAATTGTGCTAGTCAGGCTTAAGAAAAATAATTAATGGTTATGTTGATCATGAACCATAAAGTGCTGATGCTTGCTTGAAGAATGCATTGTTGAGCTCTGATCTTATTTCCCATTTTTAATCCTTTCCGCAGTCTCAGGAGCATGTTCGACAGCTCTCAATTTGAGGAGAATTTGTCTTCCTTCCAGAATCTTCTTGCAGAAGGCGTTTTTGATAACTCATTATCTGGGGTGACAGTAGAAGAATGTAGAACCTTGAAGAGGTTTCTGTTGTGCTATTTAATGAAGTCAAAGTGGGTGGAACAAGTTAATCTTCTTAAGGTAAGGCCTTGCTTATGATTTGTCATATGAAAATTCAATGAACGATCCACCCGCTTATATGCAACATTTGCCAGATAGAAGTTTAAAGCTAATCTACTTTTATATCAGGATATGAAATGTAAAAATAGGAGCAGTAGTTCTGAAGTTGCTGGAGGGCACAATGTTATTGGCACAGATCATTCAGTGAACATGAAGAGACCACGTGATGGACAACATCCAAAATATTTAGGTTCGTTACATGTCTCTTTTTATTCCTTTTATGGCATTTTACGAATCCTCTTCTCTGGTGGACTAGCTTCCTTTTTTAACAATTTTTTACCCTAAGATTCTCTGGAGTTTTTTCAAATTTTTTGAGAATGATAGTGTAGTAGATATTTACATCTCATCTCGGATTTTATCTTCATTAAATTGTTAAGAGTAGGATAAGAAAATCATGAACATGGTAGGCATCTTGGCGTCCATTGGCTTTTGATGCGCTGAGGTGACTGAATTATTCAACTATTTTATTCTACACAAATGTCTTTATCTAGCTGGTATGAACAGAATGAGCTTTTTATACTTATTGCAGCAGAGTCAAGGCTTAGCAGAGTGATTGTTCACAAGAAATCAGACCTATCCTATCCCCATTCTCGTGTAGTGTGTGGTTCAACTTGTTTTTAGTACATATGGAAATAGTAGTAAAATTGAATTTTGCTTCAGGGGCAAACACAACAATGAAGAGCCCCAAGAGGGTGGCGATGAAAAGCAGCTATGAACAGAAGGAAATCATGGAGAATGATGGCTCCTGCTTCAGTCCAAAAAGCCTTTTTGCATCGCCATCTGAGAATTCCTTCCGTTTTACAAATGAAAGTTCTGATCAGGACTTGCTGCTGGATGTGCCGTCCAACAGCTCCTTCCCTCAGGCAGAACTCCTCCTACCAACAGCAAGTTTTGCAGCTCAAGCAAGTACAAGTAGTAGTTCCATATACCCACACCTCGTCCATCCCTAGAAACACTATCACACACTCGGCTTTCTCTCTGTAGCGTACTTACAAGCTTATTTGGCAAAAATACATTACTGTCTCTGCATATCACATACCAATATAGAAAGTTCCGCAAAGGGATGCAGATGGTTGCCTCTTGCCTTTTTGGAGGTAACATAATATTAAACGAATTTGTGGATTTAACGGATGAATATTATGTTTGTTTTTCACCCTTTTGTATAGGTTTACAAATTGTACAATATAGCTAAAAATGCAGAGGTGGTGATGTCTAGAGATTTTTGTATGGACTAAAGCTTTTACCCTTAATTGACACCCTTCTGCCTTTTAGTTTTCTTGATGATTGCTTATCTCCTTGCCAAACATGTCTCTTGCGTCTGATTCATTGGCTTGAAAGATGAATAGTGATGTTACCTTAAGACAATGACATCATGAATTGTTTCAGACTGGTGAAAATTTGTATATAGGACACCAAGAGTCCTCTAACAAACCGAGATTAGGCAATGACAAATCTTACCTTGAAGTTGCTCAACACTAATGTACTACCTAATCAGACACCATCTAATTTCCATCCTACACATGAAAAGTTACTACCAACAGCACAAAAAGACATTTTGCTAAACCATTTTGATAGGCAAGGCCAACAACAACAACCACATGCCCAGTGAAATCCTACAAGTGGGGCCTGGGGAGGTTAAAATGTATGCAGACTTTACCACTACCTCATAGAGATAGAGAGTTTGTTATCGAAAGACCCTCATTTCAAAAATATCATCCCTAAAAGCCGAAAATACTAGATATGAACCAAACGACTAGGGAAAGCAAATGATAAGTTGTAAAGATAATAAAAGTAACAAAATGAATGAAAGACAATAACAACACAATATATAAATACTCGATTACCTCTAGTAACCTACTATACGCACAAGGTCAGACATCATCTTACCCCTATTAGCCGTCTAACCTTCTACCCTAATACGCGGCATCCGCTCCTTTCTGTCTAAGATCATGTCCTTGGTGATATGAAGTCGTACCATATCTTGTCTAATCACCTCTCTCTCCAATACTTTTTCACCTTACCTCTACCCCTCCGCATGACCCCTACATCCAACCTCACCATTTTGATAGGCAAGGCCAGTTCATAAAAAGAAGGAACAATTCTATATTATGTACAGCTTAACCATCATTTAAGAAAAAGGAACAGGACAAAACCTCCATAGATGCCAATCAGAAGAAAAAGGTTTGGCGATCAAACACTTCAAAGATCTCTTCATTCATAGCATTATCAACTGAAAGTCTCAAAGTTTTAACCAAAAAAAAAAAAAAAATCCTGTCTAGCATCCAAAACCTCTACGATTCAGCAATGCCACAATCATTATACATTTCATTGCATACATAACATAATCTTGATAGAGATGTGCTAGTTTGGAGTATCATCTAATGTTTCCAAATCTTCAGTAAATGGTGAAGTCAAACACATTGAACGTGTAGCTCCAGCCTGGATGATTGAGAAAGATTCAATCGCCAACCATAACATAAGGCTATTGCTTTCACACTTCTGTTCGATGGCCAAGTCTCCCAAAAGGATATACTTCCCTTGGCTAGTGAATCAATCAGCAAATCCCTCCGGTGGCCACCATCTAGGCCTAGGAAAACTCAATCCGTGTCTCTTGGCAGTCTCAAGGAAATCAGCAGCATTTTGATCATCAGCACTCACATCACCGATAACCATAGAGAAGGCATCTACTAGATCCTTAAAACTCCCCTTATTGGTTCCCCTCCTTCCAACTTCTTCCAATGATCCAACATTCTTGTCTCCTCCCCTAATCGATAATGGCAATTCACGCCTTCCCTTAACACTACCACCACCACCACTTGTGGTTATCCCATTTGAATGCATTTCCGTCGCACAAACACCATTTAACTTCTCATTCTCGTCTAAATTCATATTCACCGCAACTATTTCACCATCACCAACACCATCCGTTATTCCATTCGAATGCATTTCCCCAGTGCCAACACCATTCAATTCCTCATTGTCATCTACAACTCTTTCAACATTTTCGCGCATTTCTCCTCCATCTCCCTCCTCCTCACCTCTCTCAGGCATTTCCACAGTAGAAGAATCTGCATTTCTTTCGATTCCACATTCTACCACCTCCGTATCTACTTCCTGAGTCTGAGTCTGATCAATCTCAATCACAATCGGTTCTTCTTTCACTTTTCTCGGAACCGAGTTCGTCCCACCCAAATCTTCCTCAGAAATCTTATATCTCTTCCGCAGTTGCTGTTCAAACTCACCTAGACTATGAACACCAATTTCTCTGCGATAAGAAAACCCTAGCTCATCAAAATCATTTCCCAAATCTACAGCCTCCTGATTATCATGATTCACAGCGTCAGTATCTACGCCTGCACTCGTGCCTGGTTTCTGCTCATCGGAACCAGAAAAATAGGGCTGAGAGGAGTTGTTTTGCTCCGGCGGAGTTGCGAACTCCTCGTTTTCGTGAGGGGAACTTCGACCATCTGAATCAGTAGAGGGAACGGATAACATGAGTATCCCGGTGGGCTCTAACGGCGTAACGGCCACCGACGGTGAGGATTGTGGAGTGTCCTCGTACTCATACACAAAAGGGCAGTTTAGTAATTCGTCATCATCACCGGGAAGAGGTTCGCAGTGCCTTATGAGCAGTTCTGCGTCTATTGCTTTCTTCATTTCTGCGAAATTCGCTTTCTCTGTGTGTATTTGATTGACTGAGGGTTTTTGGGAGGAAGAAGACCAGAAGGTAGGGCTAAAGTGTAATTTTTAGGAGTTTGAGGGGGTCTTTTAGTAGACAGTTTTATTTAACTGTTAAAACACTTCCCGCCTTCCCGTCCGCTCCCGCCTTTTACATCAACGGTCGTTGATAGTTGTCTCGAGTAATAACACGATGTCGTGTGGTCTTCACTCTATTTTATTGTAATAAAAAAATATAGTTGATTTAGATAAAATTTTAAGGCGTTTGGTTATGAATTTTTCTTTTATCCATTTTTATAGTTAAACTTCAAAACATATATCTGATCATAAAATTTTATAAGATTTAACTTAAAGTTGAATTCAAAATTTTGAAAAATAACAAAAAGATGTTTCCACGGCGCCTGTTGGGATTTTAAGGACAAATGACCAGGAAACAGGTGATTTCGGCAGTTTTCTGTAGGTGTTAGTTCACGGATTCTAGTGCTGCAGAGGCCTCCGGCGGAATATTCTCGAAAAATCATACGAGTGGGTCCGTAACAAGCACGGAAAGAGGCCCAGGTGGCTCGATGGTGGTGGTTCACGGTGCCAGTTGGGATTTTATTGGCTAGAAACAGGAAACAGGCGATTGCAGCGGTTTTCTGTGGGTGTTAGTTCACAATTTTGGCGCTGAAGAGGGCTCCGGCGCACCATTCTCGAAAAATCATGCGAATGGGTCCACAACTAGTCCGAGAAGAGGCCTAGGTGGCCCGATGGCGGCGAGGGACGCCTGGTGGGATTTTATTGGCCAAGGAACAGAAAACAAGCGATTTCAGTGGTTTTCTCCGATGCAGAGGCCGCCGGAATCTGTGGGCTAACACCCACAGAAAACTGCCAAAATCGCATATTTCTTGTTCCTTAGCCCATGAAATCCCAACAGGCGTCCCTTGCTGCTGTTGGGCCACATTGACCACTTATCGGGCTCCTTACGGACTTATTCGAATGATTTTTTGTGAATGTTGCACTGAAGCCTCCTGCAGCGCTAGAATTCCTGAGCTAAAACCCACAGAAAACTGTCGAAATCGCATGTTTTCCCTTTCTCTGGCCCATAAAACCCTACCAAGCGTCCTCCGCCGTTTCCGGGCCACCTAGGCCTATTCCCGGGCTCGTTGCTGACCCACTCATATGATTTTTTGGGAATGTTGCACGGGAGCCCTTTGTAGCAAAAGAATCTGTGGGCTAACACCCACAGAAAATTGTCGAAATCGTCTGTTTCCTGTTCCTTGGCCCATAAAATCCTATCAGGCGTCCCCCGCCACTGTCGGGCCACCTGGGCCTCTTCCTGGGCTTGTTGCGGACCCACTCTTATGATTTTTCAGGAATGTTGCATCAAAGCCCCCTGCAGCGCTAGAATCCGTGAGCTAACATCCTCAGAAAATTGCCGAAATCGCCTGTTTCCTGTTCTTTGGCCCATAAAATCCCACTAGGCATCCCCTGCCTCTGCCGAGCCACCCGGGCCTCTTCTCGAGCTCGTTGCGGACCTACTCGTATGATTTTTCAAGAATATTACCCCGGAGCCCCTGCAGTTCCAGAATCCATGGGCTAACACCTACAGAAAACTGCCGAAATTGTCTGTTTCCTGCTCCTTAGCCCATAAAATCCCACAAGGTATCCCCCTATGCCGCGTAGCCACGCAAGCCTCTTTATTGGCTCATTGCAGACAGAGTCGTATTATTTTATGAGAATGTTGCACCAGAGCCCCTGCAACGCTAGTATCCGTGTGTTAACACCCACAGAAAGTAGCCTAAATCACCTGTTTCTTTTTCCTTGGCCCATAAAATCCTACCAGGCTTCCCCCGCCGCCACCTGGGCCTCTTCCCGAACTCGTTGCAGACCCATTTGTATGATTTTTTGGTAAATGTTGCCCGGGAGCCCCCCGCAGTGCCAGAATCCATAGGCTAACACCCACAGAAAACTACTGAAATCGCTTGTTTCCATTTCCTTAGCCCATAAAATCCATCAGGCATCCCCCGTCTCTGTCGGGCCACCTAACCTCTACTAAAGCTCGTTGCAAACCTACTTGTATGATTTTTCGAGAATGTTGCACCGGAGCCCCTCGCAGCGTCGAAATCTGTGGGCTAACACCCACAGAAAACTGTTGAAATCGCCTATTTCCTATTATTTGCCCATAAAATTCTACCAGGCATCCACCGTCGCCGCCGGGCCACTTGGGTCTCTTCCCAGGCTCATTGCAGACCCACGCGTATCATTTTTCGAGAATGTTGCATCGAAGCCCCTGACAGCGCCAGTATTCGTGGGTTAACACCCATAGAAAACAACCTGGATCGCTTGTTTACTGTTCTTTGGCCCATAAAATCCAACCAAGCGTCCCCCCTCTCTCGCCGTCAGGCCACCTGGGCCTCTTCCCGAGCTCGTTGCGGACCCACTTGTATGATTTTTCGGGAATGTTGCATGGGAGCCCCATGCAACGCCAGAATCCGTGGGCTAACATCCACAGAGAAGTACTGAAATCGCCTATTTTCGTTTTCTTGGCCCATAAAATCCCACCAAGCGTCCCCCGCCGTCGTCAGGCCACCAGGCCTTTTCCCCAGCTCTTTGCGGACCTACTCATATGATTTTTTGGGAATGTTGTGCAAGAGCCTCCTGCAGCGCCAGAATCCGTGGGCTTACACCCACAGAAAACTGACGAAATTGTCACTTTTCTATTCTTTGGCCCATAAAATCTTAGCAGGCGTCCCTCGCCGCCGCCGTGCCACCTGGCCTCTTCTAAGGCTCTTTGTGGACTTACTCATATGATTTTTCAAAAATGTTGCTCCGAAGCCCCCCGTAGCGCCAGAAACCACGGGCTAACACCCACAGAAAACTGTCAAAATCTCTTGTTTCCTATTCCTTGGCCCATAAAATCCTACCAGGCATCCCTCGTCGTCGCCGGGCCACCTGGGACTCTTCCCAGACTCATTTCGGACCCACTCGTATGAGTTTTCAAGAATGTTGCGGCAGAGCCCCCTGCTGCGCCAAAATCCATGGGCTAACACTCACAGAAAATTGTCAAAATCGCCTGTTTCCTGTTCCTTGGCCCATGAAATCCTACCAGGCGTCCCCCGTTGCCGTCGGGACACCTAGACCTCTTCCAGAGCTTGTTGTGGACCTACTCATATGATTTTTTAGGAATGTTGCCTCAGAGCCTCCTACAACGCCAACATCCTTGGGCTAACACCCACAGAAAACTGCTGAAATTCGTTGTTTCCTTTTCCTTGGCCCAAAAAATCCCACCAGGTGTCCCCCAACACTGCCTGGCCACGCAGGCCTCTTCCTGGGCTCGCTGCGGACCCACTCGTATGATTTTTTGGGAATGTTGCGTCAGAGCCTCTTGCAGCGCCAGAATCCATGGGGTAACACCCACAGAAAATTGTCGAAATCGCCAATTTCTTGTTCATTAGTCCATAAAAGTCCCACCAGGTGTCCCCCGCCGCCGCTGGGCCACCTAAGCCTCTTCTCGAGCTCGCATCGGACCTACTCGTATTATTTTTCGGGAATGTTACGCCGGATTACCCTGCAGCGCCAGAATCCGTTGGCTAACACCCACAGAAAATTATCGAAATCGCCAGCTACTTGTTCCTTGGCCCATTAAATCCTACCAGGCGTCTGCCGCTGTCGTCGGGCCACATGGGCCTCTTCCCGGGCTCGTTGCAGACCCACTCATATGAATTTTGGGGAATGTTGGGCCGCAGCCTCATGCAACGCCAGAATCCGTGGGCTAACACCCACAGAAGGCTACTGAAATCGCTTGTTTCCTGCTCCTTGGCTCATAAAATCCCACTAGGCGTCTCTCACTGTCGACGGGCCATCTGGGCCTCTTCCCAAGCTCATTACAGACCCACTCGTATGATTTTTTAGGAATATTGCATCGGGGCCCCCTACAGCACCAGAATCCGTGGGTAATACTCAAAGAAAACCGCCAAAATCTCCTATTTCTGTTCCTTGGCCCATAAATTCCCACCAGGCATTCCTGGGCTTCCTCCCGGGCTCATTGTGGACACATTCGTATGATTTTTCGGGATTGTTGCGTCAGAGCCCCCTACAGCGCTAGAATCTGCGGGCTAACATTCATAGAAAATTGCTGAAATTGTCTGTTTCCTGTTCCTTAGTGTATAAAATCCCACCAGGCGTCCCTTACCGCCGTCAGGACACCTGGGCCTTCTTCCCATGCTCATTGCGGAGTCACTCATATGATTTTTCGAGAATGTTGCGATGGAGTCCCCTGCAGCGCCAAAATTCATGGGCTAACACCACATAAATATGCCGAAATCGCCTGTTTCCTGTTCCTTGGCCCACAAAACCCCACCAGGTGTCCCTCTCCGCTACTGGGCCACCTAGGCCTCTTCCCGGGCTCATTGCAAACCTACTCGTATGATTTTTCGGGAATGTTGCACCGGAGCGCCCTATAGCGCCAGATTTCATGGGTTAACACCCATAGAAAACTGCCAAAATCGCCTGTTTCCTGTTCCTTGGGCCATTAAATCCCACTAGGCATCCCCCGCAGCCACCTGGGCCTCTTCCCGAGCTTGTTGTAGACCCACTCGTATGATTTTTCAGGAATGTTGCTCCAGAGCCCCCTACAGCTCCAGAATCTGTGGGTTAACACTCACAGAAAACTGTTCAAATCGCTTGTTTTATATTCCTTAGCGCATAAAATCCTACCAGGCATTCCACGCCACTGCGGGACCACTTGGGCCTCTTCCTGGGCTTATTGTAGATCCAGTCGTATAATTTATTAGGAATGTTGCTCGAGAGCCCCTTGCAGTGCCAGAATCCGTGGGTTAACACCAACAAAAAACTGCTAAAATTGCCTGTTTCTTGTTCCTTAGCCTATAAAATCCCACCAGGCGTCCCCTGCCACCCGCAGGCCAACTTGTCCTCTTCTCGGGCTCATTGCAGACCCACTCGTATGATTGTTCAGGAATGTTGCGCCGGAACCCCATACAGCACCAGAATTCGTGGGCTAACACCCACGAAAAACTGTTGAAATCGCCTGTTTTCTGTTCCTTGGCCCAAAAAATCCCACCAAACGTCCCGCCCCGCAGGCAGGCCACCTGGGCCTCTTCCAGGGCTCATTCCGAACCCACTCGTATGATTTTTTAGGAGTGTTGCGCCGGAGCCCGTTGCAGCATTGGAATCTGTAGGCTAACACCCACAAAAAAATGCTGAAATCGCGTGTTTCTTGTTCCGTGCCCATAATATCCCACCAGGCGTCCCCTACTGCCGGCGGGCCACCTGGGCCTTTTCTCGGGCTTTTTACGGACCCATTCGTATGATGTTTTAGGAATGTTATGCCGGGGCCCCTTGCAGCACAAGAATCCGTAGGCTAACACCCACAAAAAAAATACCAAAATCATCTTTTTTCTATTCCCTGGCCCATAAAATCACCAGGCACTCCCTGCCGCCGTCGGGCCATCTGGACCTCTTATCGGGCTCGTTGTGGATCCACTCGTATGATTTTTCGAGAAGGTTGTGTCGGAGCCCCTGCAGCGCCAGCATCCATAGGCTAACACCCACAGAAAATTGTCGAAATCTCCATTTTACTGTTCCTTGGCCCAAAAAATCCCACCAGCCCCCCCCACCAGGCCACCTATCTTTCCGAGCTCGTTGCGGACCTACTTGTATGATTTGTTGGAAAATGTTGCGCCGGAGCCCCTTGCGCTCTAGAATCCCTGGGCAAACACACATATAAAACTGCTGAAATCACATGTTTCCTGTTCCTTGGTCCATAAAATCCCAACAGGCGTCCCTCGCCGTTGCCAGACCACCTAGGTCTCTTCCCGAGCTAGTTGTGGAGCCATCCTATGATTTTTTGCGAATGTTGCGCTGAAGCCCCTGCAGCGCTAGAATCCGTGGGCTAACACCCACAGTAAACTGTCGAAATCTCCTGTTTCCTGTTCCTTGACCCATAAAATCCCAGCAGGTGTCCTCGCCAGCGGCAGCCACCTGGGCCTCTTCCCGGTCTCATTGCAGACCTATTCGTATGATTGTCTGGGAATGTTGCGTCGGAGCCTTCTGCAGCGGCATGGGCAAACACCCACGGAAAACTGTCGAACATCGAAGCGACGAACTGAACTTTTACAAAAAGAACACCGACATCGAATCGAAAAACCGAATTAGTTTGATTTGGTTCGACTTTTTGATTTTTCAGTATTTATGCCCACCTCAATAAAAAATAAAAAAAGTTATATCTTTTGCCACCTCCCTCCGAACCCCCACATTTCCACCCTACCCTCATCCTCTTACCCCCACTCCTACCTCCAAATTTTTTAAGAAAAATAAAAAAAATCATGCACAGAAATTTTTTTTTAGTGCAATTAAGAATTTTTTATTATGAGGTAGGGATCTATGGGTCTATATGTGTACCCATACTTTACCCATTCTGACCATATTTGTATGCGCTTTTAAAATAGACCAACTCATATTAACCCATTTAGAAAATATAAGTGATCCATTAAAATAAATATGGGTAAAATGAGTTCCTTTTACCTTATATGGATTGAAATTGTCACCCATGGTTGAAGATGACATTTGGTCATGGTATCTTATGAAGTAGATTAAGGATCCAATTAGATACATAAACTTTTCTACCCAAAAAAAAAAAAAAGATACATAAACTTAGAATTATGTAATTTCTTAAAATTATAAATGGAAGCTAATGGTAGTGATAACTGATTATAGGGATGAATATGACTAAGGAAGACGGTTGTAGGTCGAACTTATAAAGTTCCAACTTATAATACTCAACTTCCCAAAATAAGAAAGAAAACAAAATTTTCAACTTGTCTTCCGTGTTATGAAGCACATAATTTCCGCGATTTCCATTTAGGATATTATTTTCATTTTTTTTTTAAGCTTAACATTTAAGAACTTTGATGTTTACGCAAATTTATTGTCTAATTATTTTGGCCCCTAATTTAAAACATTTCTCAATCTTGTCTTTACAAGTGTAAAGGTAGTTTAATAAATTCAACTGATTAATGCAAGATAAAGACAATTTTTACGTTTTATATTACCATTTTCCTATAAAAAATTATAGGATTGGTAATCTTTTTATTTTTTCTTATTGGTAAATTTTAATTTTAATCCTTATAGCATTTGATTTACTTGTTTAATCTTTAATTACTTGAATTCTACACTTCTGATTCCTTTTATTCGTGAATATTCAAAAATTTATTATAACTATTTATCATTTCATCATGTAATTTTTTATTTGGTTTCCCACCGATTTTTGGTGCCTATATTAAAGTCTAAACTAAATTCAAATTCACGTCAGGAAGCCCCACATTGGGAGTTAAAACGCTCCCTAACAAAGGTGACCATACCAAAGGAGACTGACCTCTGATTAAGAATGAAAGAGTATTTATCGCTCCACCACAATCCTTGTTGGAATTTTATTACGTAGTTACTCATGATTCATGTTAAATTTATATTGCTATTACATATTTAATTTTTATATAGTTCGATAAGTCATTAAATTAACATATTTTTACAAGGATAAAAACACTTATTTTAAATTAATCTAAATTTAAATATGTTATATCTTAAATTATAAGAATCAAACTAAAATTTATTAATAATCTAAAGACTAGAAGTGCTATTATCTCAAATCAATATCATTTGAGATGAATGTTTTAAATAAAGAAAAGTATTCTTTCATGTTCTATTTTTGATTAAGCATAATACATTCTTTGAAAGAATAAATTTCTTAAAAAAGAAAAAAATAACTTTCTTAACGAAAATAATTTTACTACGGTCTACCCCACGCCCCACGCCCTATAGATTCCCAAAATACTACCCCTACGATCACCTAATTCATAATATTTATCTAAATTATATCTATTATATTTATTATAATATTTCTTTTAGCTTATTTTACCAAATACGTATATGAAAAAAAAATATTGAGTATTACTTTCAAAATCGATATTGTAATACAATTTAATAATAACATATTCAGTAAAATTTCACAGATATGATTTGAGAAGATACTCATCTCAAAAATATTATTTCAAAAACAAAAAACACTAAATATAAAACTAAACGATTAGAATGCAATACAGCTCAAATATAATCGAATTTTAATTTGAATTGAGGTTCTTTTTTCTTTTTTTTTCTTTTTTTTTTTTTGTAATTTACTACAATAAAAAATATTACAGTACGGCAACCTCCTTTTTCGGATTTTTCCTCTAGGAAAAATATTCAGTTACAGTGACTGAAAAAATGTCAGGAAGCTGAAGAGACCACCATTTTCCATTTCATTCATGGCATGAACCCCTAAATCGTCGTTCCCACTCAAAAATCACAACAAACCCACGTTCAAAATTCGTTCATAGTTAAATGCATCTTCCATTTTCGGAAAATCTGTAGCTGACTCAGTTGCTTCCTTCTTCCTCTGTTTTTACACCTTTTTCTGGTAGTTTTTTTGCTTGAAGAAAACCCCATTTGCTTTTCTGCTTCTTTTGAAGATATTATTGTTTTAATGAGTTTGTGTCAATATGCAGTGAAGCTTTGTGGAGTTTTTGTTCTACATGGAGTTCCATTTTTGCCTTTTGCTGAAAGCTGAAACGGTTTTGTTTTCTTCCATGATTCCTTAAATTGCCGTACCCACTCAAAAATCATAACAAACCCACGTTCAGTTTCTTTGTTAATCTAATATCGGTTCAAGTTTTAGCTCATTTTGTGGATTGCTTCCTTCCTCTGGTAATTTTTTTGGAATCCCAGAAGATATTGTAACAAACCCACGTTCAGATTTTTCTCTTCAGTTTTCTACTCTTACTTGAATTGGTAGCTAACTCATTGCTTCCTTCCTCTGTTTCAAACATTTTTCCAGTAATTTTTGTTTTTGCCTGCAACATTGTTTCAGCGAGTTTGTGGGTTTTCTTACCCCTCCTTCCCCCGGGGTTTTCGGGATTTTTGTGTCTTTTTTGTATCATCTCTGCTTTTTGCTGAACTGTTTTCATGCTTTTACATTTTTTTTTTTTGCAGCAAAATGGTGTGTGGTGAAGGATCAACTACCATCTAGTTCTTTGAAGTGGGAAGCGTGAAGTCCATTCTCAAAATCGGTATGGGTTAGTTCCTTATTTTCTGATTTATTCCACCATGAAAAATCCTTGCGTGCTTTTATATGCTTCCTCAGTTTTGCTGATATGTTTTTGATTCTGGGTATAATGATTGCTTTGTTCACTCTGCAACTTTTTTTCTTTTTGGAAGCTCTCTTGGTAAGATTATATCTGGTGTTGTTACTGTCGGTCTATATGTGCTGCTTTTATTTACATTTATATATATTTTCACTTTATGTTTAGTATCTTTTGCTTTTGTAGCTTGATTTTTTTTTTTGAGACGAGGGTCTTTCGGAAACTCTATCTCTATGAGGTTCTTCCCACATCGGTGGAAAAGAAAAAAATGAACATATTTAAATAGGTTCAACCCAATCCATTAGTATGAGGCCTTTTGGGAGATGCGCAGAAATAAATCCATGAGGCTTTGACCCAAAACAGACAATATCATATTAATGCGGGATTGGAGTGAGGGTGCACGCGATCCCTAACAAGTGGTATCAGAGCCAAGGTTTGGAGGAATGGAGTGATGGGCAACGGTGCAAGAAAAAAAGGTGGTCGGGCGGCGTGTTCCAGATCTGAAATCAATAATCGTCGAAGGGGAGATCATGAGATTGAGTCAGAGTTTGAGGGGAGGTTTGTTGGGTGTGCAAATAAGTAAAAGGATACAAGGTTCATAATATTTACTCTTGGAGAAAATGGAGGTTTCAGTCATTATCAGAATTTGGTTAGGGAAGTGTCCATCCAGGTCATTAACAGAATTTGGTTAGGCAAATATCACATGACCAGTGTGAGATTTTTCTTTTTGAGTACCCATATGTGATGCTTAAAATTTTGTCTCCTGATTTGCCACATATAAGCAAATTAGTAGGAAATACAAAAGGTACTTAAAACAATTCACTATATCTATCTTTTCAAATGATCTTAGTATTTCACATCAAGCTTTTGATTCTTCATTGTTGGTTTATTTGACATATCTTGTTTGTTGTTTCAGCATTTTGACTTTGCCAAAACAAGGATTCATTCATCTGGTGGAGAATGGTGGCATTCTCAACTGATGGTTTATCTGATCAATGTGTGAAGAAGTGGTCATCAGTAAATGGTCATCGTTTGCTGGATTCTGGCATTATGCCAAAACATAAAGTTTGGAAACTCTGGGCAGTGCGGGATTTTCCCCCAGGTTGTGGTAAAGATGCTCCAAAAGTTGACTTGAACCATAAGAAAAATGATGTGGTCTCCATCAGTGAAAATATGGGCGATACTCTGGTGGCCCATGGTGACAATGGTCCTATCGCTGGGGTTGAGTTCAATTTTGTTGAAGTTGCGGACCGTCACGTTGACATGGAAGAGAAAGATGAATTGGATAAGTTGGTAGGGAATGTGTCAGCCAGAATCACTGGTGCAATAGAAAATGGGCTGGAAGAACCAACAAAGCATGACAGATCGCTAAGATTTGAGTTGTCTAAAGATCATAAGAATATTGAAATGTCATTGCACAAGAAAGCAAAAGTCAATGGGTATGATGAATTAGGGACAGAAGTTGATTTTGAGAGTTGTTCATTTTTGGTTGAAAACGTAGTCAGGAGGTACAAAGATCATGTGCCGCAGCCTGGCAGTGTGAATGATATAGCGATTCCTGTTTGTGATTCGAAAACATTGTCACTGCCTCAGTGGACAATCAAGAATCGAAGGGTTGAGGATAATAATTCCCCCTTACCAAAGAAAAAATACTGCCAAAGAAAAGTTTTTGCTGTTCGTGACTTCCCTCCATTTTGTGGACGAAATGCTCCTAAGCCAACTGAACTGGATCATTTGGGTGGTAGTGAAGCAAGCAAGAGATTGATTGTGTTGGATAAAGGAGTTACCGAAAATGAAGTGATCAAGATGTCGAAAAATGTTATGGATACTGAGACATTGCCCCTGGGGTTGACTGCAAGTTGGGAAGCTGATTTAAGGAGTGAGACAGATGTCACTGGTTCCAAATGCAGCTTAATGGAACAAGGAATGGTTCGCATTGAAGACCCTGAAGGTGTCCAATATAACTATGTTGGGAGGAGCCAACTTGAAAGAACTGTAATGTTGCCAGAGACTGCGATGAAAAAGGAAAGAGACGATAGGGGAAAATCTTTACGGAAGGAGGTTTTTGAATATTCACGGAATGAACGTGAAAAGGCACCTACTGCTAGACAAGGTTTTGGTTCTGGAGATAAAATTAATAAGACAATTGTGGATGGGTTAATGGATGAGCGTTGTTCTGCTCCTAGGGCAATTGTGCATGGTCTGATGGCTGAGACAAACAAGGACTGGAGGCAGAGGAAGCAAACTAGTTCAGATGGCCCGATGAGCCGAAACCAAGTTCAAGTGGCTAGCATGTATCGATGGAAGAGATCCTTAGTTGTTGCCAGAAAAAGTATTCCTAAACCAAACTCTCCTCATAAACTGTTTGGCAGGAGTAAATCAGGTTTTGTTGGTGGAGTTGTGCCAGAATATTCAAGTGCAGCGGTTGCCAGCAATAATGGTGTTCGTAACTTGAAATGTGAAGCACTACCTGAAGATTCTCCTATTGGACAGAAGAAGTGTGAGTTTAATGTGACTCGATCACCTTTTGGTCCAAAAAGTTCCAATTGCAGCGATGCTCGTAGTAAAGTTTTAGAGACTCTTCGTCTGTTTCAGTCCAACTTTAGAAAAATCTTGCAAGGGGAAGAATCAAAGTTGAGGCCCGGAGAATTAAACATTAAGCAAATCAGAAGGATTGATCTACAAGCAGCAAAATTTGTCAAAGAAAAAGGGAAGGAAGTTAATACTGGAACGCAGATATTGGGGAAAGTTCCAGGAGTTGAAGTAGGAGATGCATTCCAATACAGGGTTGAACTTGCTCTTGTGGGAGTACATCGCTTATATCAGGCTGGTATTGATTCCATGTACAATGGAGGACTGCTGGTTGCAACTAGTATTGTTGCGTCAGGAGCCTATGACGATGATTTGGGAGATGCTGATGAGCTGATTTATTCTGGGCAAGGTGGAAATGTGGTTGGCAAGGTCAAAATTCCTGAAGACCAGAAACTTGTGAAAGGTAATCTAGCCTTGAAGAATAGTATAGCTACAAGAAATCCTGTTCGGGTGATTCGTGGATCTAAGGAGATCAGGGTTCCTGAATCGGGTGGAAGACCTAATGTGGTGACAACTTATGTGTATGATGGCTTATACACTGTTGATAATTATTGGACAGAACAAGGGCCACATGGTAAGATGGTCTTTATGTTCAAGTTGGTGAGAATTCCTGGACAACCAGAGCTTACTTGGAAAGAAGTGCAGTCATCAAAAAATTCCAGAGTGCGGCATGGTGTTTGTGTTCCTGATATTACAGAAGGGAAGGAGTCAATACCTATATCAGCCGTGAACACAATTGATGGTGAGAAACCCCCACCATTCAATTACATCAAGAAAATGATGTATCCCGTTGGTTTCCGCCCGTCTCCACCTAAAGGTTGTGATTGTATTGGTAGATGTTCTGATGCCAAGAGGTGCTCATGTGCAGTTAAAAATGGAGGTGAGATCCCTTACAACCGTAATGGGGCTATTGTTGAAGTGAGGCCTCTTGTATATGAGTGTGGTCCTCATTGTAAGTGCCCTCCTTCGTGTTATAATAGAGTGAGCCAACATGGTATTAAAATTCCGCTGGAGATCTTTAAGACAGATACAAGGGGATGGGGTGTCAGAGCTCTAACTTCTATCTCTTCAGGAACCTTTATCTGTGAGTATACAGGACAACTCCTTGATGACACTGAAGCGGAACAAAGAATTGGCGAGGATGAATATCTTTTTGATATTGGCCAGAATTATACTGTTAACTCTTCTGGGCAAGCAAATCTAAATGAGTTAGAAGAAGAGGGTGGTTATACCATCGATGCAGCTCGCTTTGGAAATGTAGGACGATTCATTAATCACAGTTGCTCCCCCAATTTGTATGCACAAAATGTTGTCTATGATCACAAGGATAAGAGAGTGCCTCATATCATGCTTTTTGCGGCAGATAATATTCCTCCCTTGAAGGAGCTTTGTTACCATTACAACTATACTGTTGATCAGGTTTATGACTCTGCTGGCAAGATCAAGATGAAGAGGTGCTTTTGTGGATCTTCAGATTGTACTGGTAGGATGTACTAGGATTTATAAAAAGTTGAATAAAGTAGTTACATCTCATTGTCTTTTTTCTGTCCGCCCCTGGATATAGTAGTGCTTCTTCTTCTTCTTTAGTCCGATATGCTATATAGTATAAGGTGTCTTTTCATGGAAACATGAGCTTGTACGGGCTGACTCGTATGATCCTGTAATCAGAACTGACAATTTTTACACCAGTACTCAGCCTTTTTGTGTCATCTTGGATGTGTTTTGGTTTTGGAGCGGACAAATGATTATAGTTAAGTCGACTTCTATTTTCTTTGAGTGAGTTGTATGGATACAAATTACAATCTTGTATTGTTGAGTTTGTACGTCTCTCACTATTTGCTTCTGGCATAACTGTAAGCAACTTTGGGTTTCTTAGCAAATAAAGCATTTTAGATATTCTTTGTTGGTACAGAAAATCCACTGGTACAAGCAACAAATTTATTGATTCAAAAGCTACATAGGATATTGAAGATATATATTTTCACTAGTACAAGTATTGTATATAGTGGTAAGTTTGGTAGTGAAGTTTTTTAAGTCAGTTGAATGAAGGTGTCAATGATAATTCCAGCCTTCCAATCACTAGGAATCAATTTTTGGGGCTGCACCCACACTACTCCTGCACTGCCTTTCACTTGAAACCTGAACTTCACCGCTCCCTTTGGTGGATTTGAAATGGCCCATACTGCACCAAATACCCTCACCATTGACTTCCATTGCTTGTGGGACTCCTGTTTTTGTATAAATTCACAACTTAGTTTTTCTAACATTAGGATTCTCAACCAATGATTTCACTAGGAAATAAGTAGCATGCTATGTATCTTCTTTATCTTCTTGACTTCAATCCAACTAATAACAAGTGGGGTCTGAGGAGGATATAAGACATATACAGACCTTATCTCTACCTTCAGAGGTTGTTTTTGATAAATCCTTGGCAAAATGCAACTGATAAATAGTCTATACATAGAATAGGCGGAGTGCATGATTCTGACTTATGAGTATGCGCACTATGCTTAGATGAATACAATATCTTGAGTCAGAGAGTTCAGAATAAATGTAATCTTATCATATATGTACACATTTTTTGAATTGGGGTCGGCTTTCATATGAATCCTCACTGACCATATTACTCTATTTAAACTTTTGAAAGATTTGAGATTGAATAAAGTTACCTCCCAAACTTCAATAGCTGTGATTTCACTTAGTCCACCTTGGTTTAAGAGTACTATTGCTAAGTAGTTAGGGAACTTGCTGCTCTCATGAACTTTAACCAAGAGATGTGCACCAGTCGCATACTTGCAAGGAACTCTTTGATACTCTATATCAACCTCACCCTCCGCGACAAGCTTTGCAACCATCAAGGGCTTAGCTAATTTCGCGTAGGCACTAAAGCTGAGAATGAACTCTGCTTTCTCTTCACCAGAGTCTGTTACAACCACGACTGTCCCTTCTTCATTGCAGAAGTCTGGATGCTTGCATTTCACCTGAAAAAAGAGCATTTATTACGAGGAAAGAGCAAAATGATGACCAGAAAATGTTGTGGTGTTAGAAGTTTTATTACATGATAGCATGCACCACAAGAAGTGCCATTGTTGTATAGCTTAGAGACACCGCAAAAAGCACCGTTGTTGACTGTTCTTCCATATTCTCCATAACCACAAGCTCCACCTGAATGTGAAAAATAGTTAGTTCTGTTTGAAACTGAAGTTTTCAATAGAAAATGTCCATCTTATTTGTCCGTTTAGAAAAGAATATCTTTTCTTAGTTTGGAAACTCTTTAATTTTAACTTTCTTCTGGACATGTTTAAGATCAGATATTTTATGGTACATCTGCATATCTTTAGCTTAAGACTACAAAATTTAATTTTTATTTTTTTTATCTTTTATTAAATTTCATGCCAAGTCATAATGATGTTTGCTCTATATAAATACATAAATTTCCTAGGAAAAAAATTTATCGTATCACGAGAGAATTTGTCTATATTTTAACCATATGTATAAAGACAATACACAAAGCTCTCAATTGAGTTGTTTAGGTTCTGAAATTCAATCTCTAGTTGGGGATTTTGAATCGAAAAATATGGTGCGGATTTATCTTTCTCGACCTGTTTAGGTGAGAGGGAGGATGTAATTCAGCTCGACCGATCTCTTTAACAAAAGTCACGAGAGAAATCTTACTTGGTTTGACTATGTGGCCAGCACTTCCATAGAAGGTTGCCTTAGCATTTATGGATGGGTCTAAACCAAGTCCATCACATGAACAAAGAAATGGCAGGAGAATTAGGACAGAAATTACAAGAATGGAAAATCTTTCAAGTTGAAAAATCATTGTGTTAATTAATGATTAAGGAAAATAAGACTTAGTTTTAATTTGGAAAGTGTAAGATAGTTGTGTATTTATAGTGTTTATGGTGAAGTTAGGTATTAATGGTTATTCGCCACCTTGTATTTTCCACTATGGAAAATGGAAACCAAGTGGAATATAAAGATTAGGTTATAATTTTTGTGGCATTGTAAATAAATGAACATTCTTTATTCTTCTTTGACTTTGTTTGATGGTGTTTTTAGTTAATCTCTTACTAATGACTGACAGGTAGTGCTGCTTAAACCACTTTAATATCAATTGAAATCCAAAATCTAGGCTTATTTTCAGTGTTTTCACATTCTTATTGGCTAATGAATATCTATTTACGTGTCGCGTAAAATGTCTGTCTTTCCATTTCTAGTGTTCCATAATGTTAGATTTATTTTGAAAAGTATTTTTCAAATTTTCTTCATATTTAAGAAAACTGATTTTCTTATATAAAATAAAGAAAACATTTCTCAGAATTCTTTTTCAATCTCAACACCTGATCCTGAGACTCAAGATTCAATCTCGACTTGGGACATGACCCTTGACCTAGACCGAAACTCGATTAGACCATTTAAAAAAAATTATTCTGTTGAGACGATTTAGGATTTTTTCTGATCTTCTCATCTTTTTGCATGTAACTGTTTTTTTAAAATATTTGTGAGAGATCTTTTTAGAAGTTTGAATCTCTATGCGCAAAAACACACACTGAATAACATTGTTCATGCAGCATTAAGACTTTCACTTTCACAATTTAATATTATACCGTATCAACCTTATAAAAACAATTTGAAATCCAACCATTATAACTGATTCAATATAGGTATAAATGTCCTATTTGTGTTATTATAATGAGTAATTTTATTTTTTGTACTAGTTGATGTGAAAATTTTAGAAGCAAGAGATAATCGACTAAAGTGGAATAGAAGGAATAGTATAAGAAAAGAAATGAGATTATTACGATCATCGAGATCATCAAATTTCTTTTTATTAATGTTATTTGAGAAAACGTAAAAGAAACATATGATAGTTAAATTTTTTTCATGCGGGAAGACGTGATCGACTTAGATGATATCACACATTATTTAAAATCTAATAAGGAAGCCATTAAAGTTTCATATATGGAAAAAGAATTCACGTCACTTTTTTTTTATAATAACAATTGTGAACCTAATAATATAAATTATTCCAAAATGATATTAAAATTTACGTAACATTTTAATAATATTCAAGATTAACGTAAATATTTTTGAAAATTCTCATCTCCAACCATTTTCAAATTATTAACATAATCTAAAGTAGTTTTATACATTATTTTGAGTAGTTCGAATTTATTTTAAGTAAAAAAATGCTTGGTATACATTCTTGCCCCCGCCCCCACCCCCCTACCAAAAAGAATTGTCAAAACTGACCTCAAAATGACGTCAATTTTAAAAAAAAAAAAATTGACTTTCGGCGATTATTTATTTATGTACAAAAAATAAATTTACCAACCAAAAAAAGAAATATTATCTTAAATCTATAAATTAACACAAATAGTTATTGATTAACTTCATTAACCTTTGATTTAAGATCAATTTTTTGACCCTTTTTTATTAGTGCATTGACTAGATAATCTTTAACTTTTTAATACTAAATAAAATACCAAGAATATATAGATATCTTATATTAATTTTGAAATTAAATGAGAAAATGACTTGTGCACTGTCTCCTAATATTCAAAGGGTCGTTTGGTTTTGGGTGGGAGATAATAATTCTGAGATAAAATGTAAAATTATGAGTTCTGTTTATTATTCTAAAAATAAATTCTATATTTAAGTTATGATATTAACTAGTTATTATATTCATCAAGTAAATTACTAAAAAGAGAGAATTTTATTTATATTGCATTATTTATAACGTCAAGCAATACATATATAATATGACTAATAATGCCATCATAATAATCAATATAAAGAACCCAACAACTACTCATCATACATGACATAACTTTTTTCTTAAATACTAATTATTGCCTAAAATGGCAATATTAATATATTTATAAATTTAATTAAGAAACTTGAATGTCAGTTTCAATAGTTTCACCAACAGTCCATTCAGCTGGAATTACAGCCCTTTCAGACTGCACCCATTTGGTCTCAGAAGCAGCACTAATTAAGAACCTCACTTGAAGGTCTCCATTTGGTGGATTTGATAAATCAAAAACTGCACCATAGGCTCTTCTCATTGGTATCCATGAACTTGTTTCCTCCTATATCAACAACCAAAAAAAAAAGAAAATTTTAAAAAAAATCGCGAATGATTTGTATTATTGTACTAAACTAATGTTTGTTATAGGCTAGGCTAAAATGAATTGAATTAATAAATGAGCAAGACCTTATCTGAAGGTTCATAGCCAATTGCCTCAACTTTATTTTTCTTATTGACTTTCGAAACATTTTTTTTTCTTAATTAAGTTTAAAGATTCTCTTTAAGCAAACTAAAAATCTTATGAGAAAATGTTAGATTCTGATCTAAATATTTTTCCTAGTAAATTTAAGTATAAGTAAATCATTAGACCCTCTTTCTATCTATTCTTTCTGTCTCATTTTACGTGGCACACTTTCCTTTTTAGTCTATTCAATAAAGAAAGGTCACCTTATTAGAATTAGAAACAATTTAACTTTAAAATTTCTGTTTTACCTTTAATGAAATGATTTTCAACTACACAAATATCTATAGATGATTTTAGACTACAAGTTTCAAAAAAAAAAAATTATTAAATATCGTGTCAAGTCAAATAGTCACATAAAACAAAATGGAAGGAATAGAGTCAATTTGATCAATTATATAATTAGCTCAAATCAACTTAAAGCAAATATATAAAGGATTGATTCATTAATTCATCCAAATTTAAGCAAATTCCACGAATCATGTTTTCATGAACTAACCTCGTAGACTTCAAGTGCAAGGATGTCACTAGCACCACCTTGATTCATAACAACTACTGAAATATAATCAGGATACTTGCTATGTTCATGTATTTTAAGCATGAGATTTGATCCAAATCTGCAAGAAATTCGTCTGTATTCTACATCAACTGTCCCTTTTGCAAAAAGGACTTGAGCCAAGCTTGGTTGTTTGGCTAATTTTGCAAACGCCCTGTAACTTAATGTAAAGTCTGTTCCATGCCCTTCTCCATAGTCAGTAGCCATCACTTTTACTCCCTCTTGAGAACATATGCCCTTATTCCTGCACCTTACCTGAAAAATCATCAAGAAATTAAGTATAAGAGGAGCGATCAAAGCATAGTCGTAGTATTTCTTTTGTAGTTGTACTCTGATTATCGCATTATTTTGCTCTAATTACTATTCTTTTTCAAAATGTTTCCTCATGCGCTTTCTCTAGTCTTTTGTCATGATTTCTTCATTTTCATTTATTTTTTCCTCGATCAGCTCTGAATTCAGTGGCGAAACCAGAATTTTCAATAAGAGGTGTCAAATAAAATATATATATTGTTATCAAGGATAGAACAACACGTTATCTCAAGCAATTTTTGCAACCCCTTGACCACTACACTAAATATTTAACTTGTGTTACGAGGTGTCAATACTTTGTATAAATATTTATTAATTAAATTTTGACTTATATATACAATATAAATTTTTGACGTTATCAAGGATAGAACAACACGTGATCTCAAGCAATTTTTGCAACCCCTTAACCACTACACTAAATATTTAACTTGTGTTATGAGGTGTCAATACTTTGTATAAATATTTGTTAATTAAATTTTGACTTATATATACAATATAATTTTTTGACGAAGGGGTGTCGCTTGACACTCCTCGGCCAAGGGTGGCTCCGCCCCTGGCTCTGATATATTTTTTCTTGAGATGATGGTATTTTATCGAAAATAATCACTCTATTTTCCAAGGTAGGAACAGGGACAGAGCTACTTTTAATGGAAAATTAAGTTATTTATATATGATTAAAATTATTTTATATATATAGATAATAAATGTTAAACCCTCTTTGACTAGTTCATGAATTTCTATAAATATTTAGGTAATTGGTACCTGAAAGCATCCACCACAGCCAGCACCATTCTTGTATAGACGCCTAGACACTGCACAAACTTCTCCGTTGTTCACTGTTCTTCCATATTCTTCATATCCACAAGCTCCTTCTGAATAAATCAAAATGTATATATTATCATCAAATTTTCATATTGAAGTATACAGAATGAGAATTTTAACGTCACATTAGTCAAGGTGAAAAAGCTTCGCAAAAATTAAATATTGTTATCCACATAGCAAATTCTTGAACAGTATAAGTATTCTCTTCAGTTAGATGAAACTACGATATCTGTTGTACTATTTCTAAAGCTTTAGCTCACTTTAAAGAAAGTATATAGATCAAAATTTTAGTGTGCAAAAAATATTTTAACTTCATATGTTATAATCAATGTAGTTTATGATAAAGTAATGAGGATACTTTTTATTAATGGAGAATTTATTTGATTTGACATAAAATATTGAGTTGTATTTTATCTACTTTTAAATAGAAGTAGATAAAATGGGCCAGTCAATTGAATTCGTTATCGTTTATAACCTTTCAAAAAGAAAAATTGCGTATTAAAAAATCTAAAATTAAATTGATAAAGTATTATAAAAACCTAAATTATGCAGACTCTTCACTTTTAATGCCGCATTCGTGTTTGATTCTCCAAAAATACGACACGCACCTACCAACACTTTTGAAAAATCTAGACAACATAGACAAAAACCAATTGAGACAACATATTAGAGAAACATACTTGGGTTACCCATGCCATCATCTGTGTTATAATAAGCTGCTTTTGATACATAAGTTTGGCTATAGCATAATGCAGGCAAGATCAAGATTAGGCAAATGAGAAGATTACAATGTTTAAGAAAGAAATCCATCATTAAGCAAAGGATTAAGGAAGATAACAAAAGGATTTGAAAAGAAAATTAAAGACTTAATGTGGGATGAAAAACTCCAAAGATGAAATTACCATATTTATAGTATTGTTAAACAGGGTAAGAAGTGATAATTTTTTGCCACCTATAGCTTTCCACTATGGCCAGTGGAAACCAAGTGGTGATTAAGTAGTAGTGTTTTTATATTTTAAATTTTAAATTTTAAATTTTGGAATTTGTGTCTTGATGATTGAATTAAAAGTGATGCAATTCCACCGGTATAAGAGAAAATGGCAATTATGTCTTAATTAAGTTTTGTTTTTTCAGTTATTAAGTTTTGTTTACAGCTGGATTACAGCTTCTCGAAAGTCATGTATTCTTTCCATCTCAAAATACTCGTCATATTTTATTTTTGAGAGTCCGAATATATTAATTTTGAGTAATATTTTATATATATTTTTTCTTGACAATAATAATATATTCAGTGAAATTTTATAAGTGGGGTATTGAGAGGATAAAATGCACGCAAACTTTACCATTATCAGGGTTGGAACTATATTCACCCAATGATGGTTAGATGAACACCTTTTGTTTGTCGGAAAACTTTTTCGAATGTATAGCTTAAATATAGATATTTGGTATATATATCAATCGTTGAATACCCTTGATATAAAAATCACCCACCATGTTTTAAAAGTATGAACACCCTTGACGAAAATGCTGACTTTTCCACTAACTACTACCTCATGGAGATAGAGAGTTGTTTCCAAAAGACCCTTGACATGTTTTTCTTCAGTCGAGGGTAAATTAGAAACAATTGATCTATCTTCACAAAGTAGGATAAGATTGTCCACATACCATCCTCATATAAGAAAAAGTGCAGCTTATAATATATTTCGTATAGTTTTTGAAAATTTAAGATACTGAATTATTCTAATACAATTTAACTTTGAAGAACAACCAAATTTAATTTTGAGAAGCGAAACATCACAAGAATTTTGAGATCGAGGGTGTAATAATTAAAATCACTAGAACCTTATCGAACGTATTGTGTCACAACATTGAAGTTGTTAATTAGTGGTAAATCTTACAGGTAGCACAATTAATGGTGGTAGGTATAGTAGCTAATTAAATTCTTGGAATTAATTAGGAATTTAATTAAGAATATACTATTTTTGTTCCATTATGAATTTTCTAGTTGTTGTAATGCTAAATTGGTTTGAAAGTTTAACCTCTTTAGATTATGGATTCTAAGAAGTGCTAAATAAAGATTTAGTACCCAACTCATCAATTTATGTTATTTTAATTTAGGTAAGCTCATTAGTTTGACATTATAGTGCAACAAAAGTTTAAATTAATTTAATTTTTATACTTAAAGATAGTTGCATCTTTTTTTTTATTCATATCATTTGGCTTTCCATCCAGGGTGTGGTACCTTTTTGGGTCTGGTCTAATCAAGCTTAAGCTAAAAAATCAAAATTATATTTACCAATATAGCACTACATATTGGTATTGAGTGTAAAATGGCATTAAATATAGTTTAATAAATAAATAACATGGACATTCGTAATGAGCTAGAAGCCTTGTACGATCGAATTCAATTATTTTTTTCTCAAATTATAATTAAAATATTAATATTATAACTTAATTAATTATAAATACTTGAAATCGTTGTTATATTCTACAAAAATATTCATGGCTCTGTAAGACTATATAGCTTTTCTTTTGTTGGAAAGTAAAATTTAATAGCACCCAAGGTATTTGACTATATCATTTTTTTTAAATTATATTACGTAAGAGTTATGATTATGGCTAAGTATAGGACTTAGCTATTGACTTTTAATAATTCTTTGATGGTTTAACTCTATCACCTCACACGCTACTTCTAAAGTCCTAAATTATTTATACTATAGTGTTAAAAAAATCAATTACACTCTTATCGGTATAAGTTAAGTATTTATAAATTAAAATTAATCAACTCATATATCGATGTCAAAAAAGAAAAAAATACTCTTATATATCCACCTCTAATTAATATATGATCTCGACGAAATAAAGATGCAACTTTGTGTTCAAAATGGTTCATAGCATTACAATTTAATGAAATGCCATGAAGACAAACTATATATCACCAATTGATGTGGTGCAATAGATGATACTATTTCTCAATTAATATTAGAGGTTTCAAATTTGAGTTCTGAGTATCGCAAAATTCTTTATATGGAACGTTTTCTCTGAATGGAGCCTACATAACGCGAATCTGAATTAGTTGGACTCCAATGCAGATACCAAATAAAAAATTTACTAATAGCTAATTAAAGATTATTTTTAAATTCCATAAGTCTTAGTTAACAATACTAGGGTTTAGTAACTCTCATTGTTTTTAAATCAACGGATGACACATTCTTTTGCCGCGTCCGTATTGGTAGTCCCTCAGTATTATATTAGTCATTCACTTTCTTTTTTATACATTTTTTGAAGGATAGTTTTATTAATTTACGTCTTACAAATTTTAAATGAAAAAAATGTTATTAATTCTATTTTAATTTTGTAAATCGATAAATAATTCGAAACAATTATTTTTAGTAAGATGGACGACTAATATGAAATGAAGGGAGTCGCATTTGAGGCCATGCATGAAACTTTTAAAATGTAATGAAGATTTTTGGCATGTTTGGGAATTTAAAAATTTGGTCAACAGCTCATTGTTTGGGAATTTAAATTATGTCTACAGTCTACACAATCCACCTCCAAATATTATACTGAAAATCATATCTTAATTTTCACAACAAACAACAATAACAACGTATCACTGCATGGAATTCCACACGTAGAGTCTGAAAAGAGATAGAATATACGTAAATTTTATCACTATCTTGTAAAGGTAGAGAGGTTATTTCCTGGATTTTAATTTTGACAACATAACTAAATATTTGGGATGAAATGTGTTTGGTGAATGGTGATGAGAAATATTTGATCTCTCAATTATTGATGAATTTTAGCATCTGATTAAGTACATTTGATTTTTTTATATAGGAAATGTTCATTTTTGATTGATTTTCTTTTCTTGTGAATATTCACAAATATGCCAAAATTATTAAATGTTGCACCACTTTTTTACTTATGTATTATATATGTTAAACTTGCGTCTTACTTCATATCTAATGATAATATAGTTTTAAACAAAGTCCAAAGTACATGCATAACATATTCCTACATAAAAGGACCACAATTATATTTATAATTAATTGAAGATTAAATGTATTAAATCATACGTCATAAAAATCAAAATTACATTTACAAATATAGTAAAAAAATACTGATATTGAGTGAAAATTGGCAATAATTATAGTTTAATAAATAGACAACGTGGATACTTGTAATCTATTGAGTGAAAAATGGCAATAAATATAGTTTAATAAGTAGAAAGCATGGACGTTTGTAATCAAGAACGGAGCTAAAAGTCTCGATATAATCTAATTCGATTGAATTCAGTTATTTTTTCTCTAATAGTAATATATTTATATTAAAACTTTATTTAATAAATATTAATATTATAATTTAATTATTAATACTTGAAATCATTGTTATATATATATATTCTACAATGGCCATTATTTGTGCTGAAATTATGCATGGCTCTATAAGACCATATAGCTTTTCTTTTGTTGAAAAGTGAAATCTTATAATAGCACCCAAGGTATTTGACTATATCATTATTTATAAAATTATATTATGCAAGGGTTATGATTATGGCTAGGTACAGGACTTAATTAGCTATTGACTTTCAATAATTCCCTGATGGTTTAACTTTTATCACCTCAGAGGCTACTTCTAAAGTCCTTAAACTCATTATCTATGGTATTAAAAAAATTCAATTGCACTCTTATCGGTATAAATTAAGTGTTTATAAATTAAAATCAATTGAATTCTTACATATCATTGTAAGAAAAAAAATACCTATATATTAGACTTATAGTCTCTACATTTTACGTTACTCTCTGTGTCACAATTTATGCATCATTCATGAAATTATAAGAATCCAAATTTTAAATTAACAATTATTAAGGCCTATACTACTTTTTACATCATTTAAAGTAATATACATAAAGTTTTTTGTTTATTTATATAATATATTTTTTCTAGAAGTACCTTTTTTGGGCGCAAATATAATTGTTGAAAAAAATTAAAATAATTATTTAATTTTATCTATTCAATTTATAAAGATTTAATTTATAATTTTGTGTTATTTTATCCTAATTCTAGCATTTATGTAACTCATCAAAATAATTGATTAGGACGATACAGTAAAATCACAGTTGAAATGGTTGGAAAAATGATTTGTTAGGGCCAATGTAGTAAAATCATAGTTGACACTCAAAATATTTTTAAAATATTAAATTAATAAGTCCGTAAAATATTTTTATGAATCTCATATAATAACGGAGAAAAAGCAGCCAACTCAAGTACACATGTTGACGGAAAGCTGCTTGCTTATTCGCCTTCTTATATATAATAATGTTCTCGACCAAATAAAGATGCAATTTGTGTTCAAAATGGTTCATAGCATTACAATTTAATGAAATGCCACGAAGACAAACTATATATCACCAATTGATGTGGTGCAATAGATGATACTGCTTCTCAATTAATATAGAGGTTTCAAATTTGAGTTCTGAGTATCACAAAATTCTTTATATAGAACGCTTTCTCTGAATAGAGCCTACATAACGCGAATCTGAATTAGTTGGACTCCAATGCAGATACCAAATAAAAATTTACTGAAAAAAAAGACGAACTATATACCAAGTCACCAATATATATAACACAATAACGTACCACAGTTTTTATAAATAATTTTCTTTACAAGAATTAATACTCGAACTTGATCAGCCTTATTAACACACAAACATTTGGCTAATAAAAACTAAAATGGCTGATTATAACCATAGACAAATTAAACTTTATTTGACTCCAAACTATAATATAGAAATTGACAATTTTATGTCCCACATTTTCTTTTTTTAATTTTTTGAACAAATATATATTTGTTCAAGGAATCTGAATATCTGTTTCATAAACAGAGCCAGGTTTCCAATAATCTGGGATGACAGCTTTGTCAGATTGAATCCATCTTGTCTTTTCACCTTCTTTTATTTGGATCCTTATTTTCAAATCTCCCTTTGGTGGATTTGCCAAGTCAAAAACTGCTCCATATGACCTTCTCAATGGTACCCATTTGTAAGTTTTTGCCTGCATTTATAAATAATCAGTTACGTGTTTGGATGAAAGTATTTGGTAAAATTGTAATACAGTAAATATGTATACATACGTCGTAGATCTCAATTGCTAAGATATCAGCATAGCCACCATTGTTAAATAGATATATGGCAAGGTAGCCATGATAGTTGCTATGTTCATTGATTTTGATTTTGAGATTGCCATATTTGCAAGAAACTCTTTTGTAGTCAACATCAACCACTCCCTTTGGGAACAACATGTGAGCTAGCTTTGGATGCTTTGCCATTTTGGCGAATGCATCGGAGCTGAGAATAAAGTCAGTTGCAGGCCCTTCACCACTGTCAGTTACTACTACCTTAACTCCCTCGTCACTACATAGTGCCATGTCCTTGCACCTCACCTGTGATATATTGTTGTTAATTAGTAGTCACATGCGCGATAATTATAGGTAATTACAAATAAATATTAAGGATATATACATATATATATATTTATGCAATTTTTAAATTGGATCCTTGATTATAAGATCTACAAATTGATAATATATATTTCAAACGTAAACTAATAAATCAAACGGGGTACTATTACTGTAAGATTTTAAACTCGAAGCCATGAAGTTCAAATTCTGAATTCGTTTCTGTATACCTGATAGCATGCACCACAGCCAGCTCCATTCTTATAGAGCTTCCATGACGCGGCGGTAACGAGCCCATCATTGACATATCTTCCATACTCTCCATAACCACAAGCTCCAGCTGATCAAATACATGTTGCAAATTAATCAAATGTTAATCAAACCAATCTACCTTAAAAGGAAAAAAAAGGGCAAGCTGATACACTAAAGTTCCTACTATGCGTAGGTCCGTTGAAAATGAAATGTGACTTACTAGGTGTTCCTTTGCCATCAGAGGTCTTATAATAAGTAGCTTTAGAGTAATAGTATTCAGAACCAAAGCAAAGTGCAGGCAAAAGCAAAATCATACATATCATAGAAGTGGAACAATTGTTGAAGGAAATAGCCATTTTTTTGTGCTAAAAATGTAAAGAAGAGTTAATTAATTTGGATGATGAGAAATGTAGAGGTAAAGTTCTCTATTTATAGTTGAGTTTTACAAGGGCAGGTATTGACTTTATGGCCAACTTTGTAATTAGTCTTAATTTAGCATTAATTTTGTTTGAAAAGAATTATTCAAAGTTACCATGTACATATTTATATGGTTTTGGTCTTCTATGACCTAGATATAAGAGTATGGATAAGATCATGAAAAAAAAAAAGGAAACTTCGTATTGTATGATTTTAATATAAGTTTATAATTTGATCACCACCTTCTTTGAAGGAACAAATAGCTAATTAAAGATTATTTTAAATTTCATGTGTCTTAATTAACAATACTAGGGGTTAGAAACTTCCATTGTTTTGACACATTCTTTTGCCGCGTCCGTACCATTTAATGTGATGGTCACTCAGTTTTATATTAGTCGTCCACTTTTTTTTATACATTTTTTGAAGGATCGTTTTATTAATTTACCTTTTAATAAATTTTATTGAAACTTTACAACTTATTTATGCTTATTAATTTTACCTTGATTTTATAAATTCAACAAGTAATTTAGGATGACTATTTTTTAGTAAAATGGACAATCAATATGAAATGAAGGGAGTGAAGTTAGAGATTGTACATGAAATTATTAAAAAATAATGAAGATTTTTGACGTCTAAAAATGTTAAATTTATCTTTTTAAAATTAATCGTCGGAGAAAGTTTCTTCTTATTTTAATTTAAATAAGTGATGGTGAGAGTCTTGACAAGTCGTGTCACTACAGCTAAATTGAGAATGCGACAACTAAATAAATTTCAATAAATTATAAAAAGATACCATTCTTCTTTGAATAAATTACAATAACAAGTATACTACATCAATTAAAACGAAAGTACTCCCTCTGTCTCATATTAACTGAATTTCTAAGATAATGCACACAGATTAAGAAATATATTCTAAGACAAAA
>JAPFFP010000103.1:19246145-19264339 GCA_026153255.1 Solanum medicagineum | reverse complement strand
AGATTTAGCTCTCCCCTATTACACTTTCTCGAGTTGTCAAATATAATTTTTAAAGATCTCCCGATGATTCTCATTTAACAAGCATCCTAGCCATAGTTAAGAATATAAAATTTAAAAAAACACCTCTAAGATAGGATGCTTGTTAAATGAGAATCATCTGGAGATCTTTAAAAATTATATTTGACAAGTATCACTCATCTAAAAATATAGTTGAGAAAATCTAACAAAGAAGAGCAAAAAAAAAAAAAAGTCTTTTGAAGGGAAAAAAATTAAAATACTTCTCTTGAAATTAGAAAATTAGTTTTAAAGATTTAAAACAAAATTTTAGCTTTAGAAAATATGAGGAGAATATTATGTTTGGGAGTTTCGGGAACATCAAATTGGTCCATGTATAAATTAAATGAGATACTTATGAATATGTCGTTCGGTCATTTAATGTATCAAAAATGGTCGAAATTTACACTAGATATACATTTGATTGTATAAAACAAGATGGCCCAAATTTATTTGAACACTAGATGGTGTAGTGTATGGGGTTATGAATTTGCATATGAGACAGAAATTGTAATTAATTGAGCAATTTCACTATTTTAAAGTATCGTATCATGACAAATTTAATGACTGATCGAATCGATCCCCATTGTATTTTGTGAAACAAGAAAAAGGATATTTATTTTATATCAACCACAATGCAAAGACCCTACAACATTACAATTTCACTCAATCTTGTATGACTTAGTGTTTTTTGACAATCAAAGGCTTAATAAGAAAATTGCAAGCACAGGACAAATTAGGAAATAAAGTGCATATTGTAGTTAATAATAATTTAGTCTAGTAGAAGATATGTATCATAAGCAATTCCAGCCTTCCATTCATCAGGCAAAACATCATTCAATTGCACCCATTTGGGTGCTTCTCCATTAAGGCTGATTTGAACTCTGAAAGTGAGTGATCCTTTTGGTGGATCTGCCATGTCCCATACTGCTCCATAGGCCTTTCTCATACCCTTCCATTCCTTGCAATCTTCCTGCATATACATACATACAATCACGTTACTAATTTTACTTTTTCATGCAATATTGTTACTTGATGATCAGTCGATTGATACTTATTATCTCAGAAAGTCATCTTTCCACTTGATTTCAATTCTTTCAACAAATTAAGAAAAAGACTTTATTAGTCGAGTGGTCATCTCACAAATCAACTTTATAGTTTGGATAGTAATATATACTTTCGTAGTCACACAAGAGAGAATTAATTATCAATAAATACTTATAGGTTCTAATTTTTAGTACTGTTGGTACTTAGGGATGCGTATCGGGAAGAGCTTTGTCGATTACATTGCATACATAAGATTATAATTTTTTATTTATTTATACATAGTACATAGTAGATATTATATGATTTTGACTTTTTTTCATGTGTTTACTTCTTTGCATTTTAAACTCTTTGAAGATCCTAGCTTTGACGGTACTTGTGACGCTCGTAATTAACACAAACTATATTTAATAAACTACTCTCCCTGTCCAACTTTACTTGTCCCTCTATTGATTTGACAGAAGAATTAAGAAATAGTAAATGACAGGTGTAATTTTAACAAATCACCCTTTGAATATATAATAAATACAATGTTTGAAAAATATAATTGGAAAATGGTTATAACTAATGATAAGGGTAAATTAGGAACTAAGTGTAAAATTATCTCTTGATTTCATAAATTGAAGAAATATTATTGGACATCCTAAAATAGTACAGTGGACAAGTAAAAATGGATGGAGAGAGTAGCTGACAGCGCACAATATGTTTGTATAAATTTTTGATAGGAGAAAATATATCGTATGAATTGGTACATTTTTCACATCACACAATTATACCAAGAAGAGGATTTATCGAGTGGTCGCGTTTTGTGAGTTCAACTAAATTATTCAAAATTATATGTACGCATACAAAACAATAAAATCACGTTTATGATATTGAATCTAAATTTTGAATTCGACTCTGGAAAACGTACCTGCCAAACCTCTAGAGCTTCCACATCAAATGCACCACTTTGATATATTGGTACAACAGCCAAATAGTTACAAAACCTGCTATTTTCATGAACTTTAATCATTAAATTGTAACCATAGTACCTACAAGGAATCCTTCTATATTCCACATCAACAACTCCATAGGCCAACAAATGTTTAGCCATTCCTGAGGTTGCCATGTCTGTATAAGCACGGACACTTAGTATAAAATCTGTATGGTCACCTTCACCATAATCTGTTACCACTATTTTTGTACCCTCCTCTGTGCAATGACCTGGTACCTTGCACCTAACCTGCAGTCGTTATTCTTACGGATATTTTTATTAGATCGGTGAAAATTAAAAAAATAGTACTCCCTTCATTTCAACCTTACATATTTCAAGATTCATATAAGGATATTTTTATTGAATCGGTGAAAATTAGATATGTGGAATTTTTTGTTTTTTGAGAATTGAATTTGATCAAGAATTTGGGCATAGAATCTTCAATTTTTAGAGATGAAATTTATATATTTCTAAATTACATAAAAAGTACTATAACTTGCAATGATTGATAATTCAAAATAGTTAAAAAAGAATATGAAAATTTTACAATTAAAGATAGACTGGTTTGAATCTCGAAATCCAAAGAGTGTCACATAAATTGAGACGGCGAGAGTAGTAGTGTATTTATACCAAAAAAATGGGAAGTTTCTTGTTATTTTAGCTAGAATTTATTTTCCATCATGTATTTTTTCAATAAGCTAATTATAACACAAGTATCTCATTGATTCATTGTATGAAAAAAAACCTTTGTTTCTAATAGTAGCATAGAAAAGTTACGTAGGCTTGTGAACTTAGTTTCTTTTTATTTTTATTTTTTATTTGTGCTTTTCTTCTCTAACTTTGGTCAGAACTTAACTAGAAATAGTAAGTGAATGAGCAACATGAATATTTTTGGTTCAACTATTTTAAAAAAAAAAGTTCCACAAAACATTTTAAAAAATCCACCAACAAAATATCTTAGGTTTTCCACTCTTTTAAACTGTTATATGTGGGTGTCATTTCCACTGCTTTTTAGTTTTTAAAAAGTTCAAACTGGATTATGTTTAGTAAAGTTTATAGACCCTCCTTTTTAATTTGATTGTCTTGATTTATTTGACACGTAAATTTTTTTTAAAATTTTATAATCTTAAATAAATTAAAATGGAAAAATTATTATAATATAGTTAATATACCTGATAGCAAGCACCACATCCGGTTCCATTCTTGTAAAGCCTAGAGACTCCACTCACTTTGCCATCATAAATTGTCCTTCCATAATCACCAAATCCACATGCTCCACCTGTTTTTATTTTTGTTATAACAACCACACTTAAATTACCTTATATATTAACCTTGTATCATAATATATAGAGTGATTAACATAAGTGTAACAGTCTGGCCCACTAGTGATATTGTCCGCTTTGAGTTTAGACCTGCACGACCTTAAAATGCGTTACTAGTAGGTAAGATTTATTTATCTCTCTTATATTTTGCTGACGTGAGATTCTCATCTTAAAATGGATTGTTACACTAAGATTAATATCAATTAGAAAAAGAGACTAATTGTCGCACTAGAATTACATGAACCTATTAGTAATTTAGTGCATTATATAGATGTCCATGACCAGAACCACACGTGTAAATTTTCTTGCATGTCGCTCCTACTTGTGACTCTTTCTAATCCTCATATTGGTTATGTCAGAAATATTTCAACATACTTTTAACCTGTTCAAATTCAATCTAAACAATCCCACTTGCCACGACTATGCATGTGCAAGTATATATCTATCGCGAACGATTTTTTTTAATTAAAAAATGAAAATAATGAGGAGAAAATTATACATACTAGGGGTTCCATAGCAATCAGGGCTGCCATAATAAGTAGCTCTAGTGTAGAGAGAGTTGGATTCTTGGCCATAGCAAATTGCAGGATAAATTATAAGTGTCACAAGTAGAAAAATTATATGGTTATTATTGAAAACCATATCTTATAATAAAATTTTCAAAATTACTAAGAAAATTTAAAAGAAATGTTAATATTCCAAGAAGTGGATGAGAAGTGATGAAATGTATAGGCTATATATATAGTTGAATTTTTGAACTATTGAAAGCAGCCATCTGAGGGAAATATTCTTATTTTTTAAAATTTATATTATTATAATTATAATATTTTCCACATGATTTCTTCCACTAAAGAGTAGGGAATCAAGTGGAAGATTGGGTTTACTAATTAAACTTGATAACTACATTATTATTTTTGGCACTTTACAATATTATTAAAAGGTATATAAAGCTTAATTTATGCAAATAATTAACAGGGTATTTAATTAATTACTTTTTATTAATTAAACTTTTGTTCTAACTCATTGTGTACTTTTTGGCAACCACAAGCCCATTCAGTTCCATTAGGGACAACAATAAATATCTTTAATTTGCTTGCTGATCTTTCTAATATAAATATTTTACTGTCACTTTTCATCACTTATATTATTCAGTATTTTGAAATAAGTACATGTATAATGATATTTCGCAATTTCGTAATCTAATTTTTTTTTTAAGGTGTAAACTAATGTTTGGAATTCTTAAAGTAGTCGGTGAAATACTGATTAAAAAATAGATTCTGAATATATAGATTTTTCATCGATTTAGTGATTATCATATAGCTGGAACCACCAAGTCTAATGTGACAAAAAGTTCCCCAAATTGTTCTTAATTTTTGTATAACTATCTAATATTCGAAAATATTTGCCAAGTATGACCAATTTAAGGCTCCTTTATTTGTGAGTTGCTCATCTATGTGGAACCCCAGTGACCAACTAAAACATGCTCCCTCTAAGAAGACGGGAGTGAAATTTGCATTGAAACGTCACTCTGATGTCAAGAAATCCAAATCTGATGGAGTTCTTCATTTCAAGATTCAAATTCAAAATTTCTGATTGATAATGAAAAAATCTTATCCATTTCATCAAACTTTTTTATCATTGATCCGAGATATTATAAGCGACGGAAACAAAAATTTTATCAAGAGTACTTAAGATTAAAGAAACAAACACAAGCAAATTGTTTTTCCTCTTATGTGTCTCTAATTCAGTAGTGTGACGGCTAAAGAAAAAAGAAATCATAAAATAGGAAAAGAAGTACAACTGGACTTTGTATATCGTAAGATAATAATATCTTGTTTTAGTACCTTAATTAATATATACCACTTAATTATGTCATAAAAATCTTTGAATTAATTAATTTACTTTTCTGAAAAACGTAATCATGACGATTGCTATCACTCACAGGTAAAAAGTACTTCGAAGAAAGCAGTTCAAGTATATACTCACCTAGTTTATTTTACTTTCATTATTATTTAAAATTTAAAAAAAAGTTATCTGAGTACACAATTTATTTTATCATATTCTTTAAAATTTCTTTCCATTTGAAAGAATTACAAAAATCTCTACTTTCTCCAGATACATCACTTTTATCTGATATTTCGGGGATAGGTGTGTGTTGTATCAACAAAGGTAATGTATCGTGATGCAATGTATCGAAATATTGAGTGATGTATCCAAAGTTACAACACGATGTTTCGGGATGGTGAGTGATTTATCTAAAATCGAGATAAAATGTATCAATACATTGAATAATGTATTCGAAATACTTAAATTTAAAAAAAAATTCATAATTTGATAACAAATAATTACTCCCTCCATCCTATTTTAGTTGTCATGATAAGATATTTGGGGCAATCGAAAAAATTAATTAAAAGTATTGTCTGACTAATATATCTTTTATAAATAATGAAACTTTTATCTACATATGTGCCATTTAATTCTGGATTAATTCATGCTAACTAGGGTAAAGTTGAAAAAAGATAATTAACTCTCTCTTAATTATTTAAATTGATAAATATTTTTAATAAATTTAACAATTAAAATGAGACGGAAAGAGTAACATGTAACTTGTGTAATAATACTTCATATTGAAGCTCCATTAGAGATCAAGAACTCAAAAAAGAAGGCCAAAAGAGCCTAGAAGCTTGCTGGAATCCAAACAGCCCCTCAAGATTTTGCTTACTAAGCAAGATTGGATTAAGTTGCCAAGTCAGAATATAGCAATAAATAATCACTAATAAAAACAATTAATTGGAATAATCCTAAGGTGATAGTATAATGTTTGGTTCAAACGCACTAAGAACCTATCAAATAAAGTAAATGCTCTAGTCATATCCAATGAGCTACTAATAACTAACTAATGAAATTATAGACAAGGTATATATTTGATCCACCAGTTTAAATAATTGCATTCGCTAGTTAAATATATAAATTATATATATATATATTCTTTTTTCAAAATGAAAAGCTACAGGATTAAAGAACATCATGATACATTTAGCATAAATTTAATTTAGAACCATAAAGTTAAAAATTCTTCTTTATTTTAAATTCAATGCCAAATCATTCCTTTTGGAACTAAAGAAATATAGTATTTTGTGTCAGAATGTATATACTATCTATATCATATAACAATATACAAAAAGTATATATTATAATTTGCTTGATTATTATTTTGATGGACGGCTATACTGCAGTATGCAGTGACAATACATAGAACTTGATGAAAAAGTGGGGGGAAAAGCACTCAAGCACCTTATTTGTTTATTTATTTTACAAAGGAAAAAGTGGCTACTTGGAAGAGCCCTTATTTGAATACATGCTCTATCAAGAATACTAGTACTAATTGGTAGGTGACTTCCAATATTTCTTATCCACTTGGAGTTTTCAAATGCATTATTATTTGATTGGTGTTTCCTATAATCAATGCATCCTCAATTGCACAATGTTTTTTTTGGTGGAGTCAAAATTTTAATTAAAAAGGTTCAAAATTTGAAAAGGTAAATACATGATCTTTTCGAAGGGGATTCGACATCTAGTAAAAAAAATAATTTTAATTATGTATAAATAATATAATTTTCTGAAGAAGAGAGTTCAGATGAACTCTCTAAGCCAAAGAGTGGCTTTGCCACTTCCTCCATCCATCTTTATTCATCTACTATACTAAAAATGGATCTCCAACAATATTTATTTATTTTATGAAATCAAGAGATAATTTTACACTTAATTTCTAATTTACTCTTATATTAATTATAATTATTTTCTTATTACATTTTTCCAGACATTGTATTTATTATATTCAAAGGGTGATTTAGAAAAATTACTCGTATTATTTATGACTTCTTAGTCTTTATGCCAATTAATAGTGGACAACTATTGTTAGATGAAGAAAGTAATATACTAAGCATATTTGAATGTCTGAATGGTCATTCAATTTATATTTTGAAAATTATTTGATTTTGTCTAATTGACTTCCAAGATCATTTTAACCAAAATACAATTTCTGATACTCATTTATTAATGTGGCATCTCTAAATTAGAAACACTTTGAACATTGAACAAACGCAAAACTAAGCCAAAATGTTATGCCTCATCATAGGTCGTGACTTTTAAATATAAGTTATTTTAAATTATTCATCATTTTAGAAATTCAAGAATACGAATAGTTACTTCTTTTTTTTTTGTTTTTTTTTTGTAATAATTATTCTTGAAGACTACAAACACTTCAATTATGAACAGATGACATATAAAACAACAACATATCTGATAAACAGATGACATATAAATAAAATAAATATTTAATTATAAAAAATGATATCTTAACACTTCAATAAGCTGAAATAGTCACGGGAAAAAATCTTTTAAGGAATATATAAAAAAAATATGAGAGACAATTTAAGATCGAAATCTGAATTCAAATTATTTTTAATATAAGTAGTTGATCAAAAATGCGTTTAAATTTTGTGAAATTTATCAAAAAATATCTGTTAATAATTTAATTTTAAAATGTTCATGCGTTTGATAATTTCTTCTTTAAATGCATACTTTGGTCAAAGATACCTTATTGTAATGGATCAAAAATATCTTTTTTCTAATAAATATATTACTAGTATTTTATTTCTTTTTAAACATATGTATTTCTAACAAAAATATTACCATTAAAGAACCCAATTTCTGTTTCTTTCTTTTATAATAACTTAAAATAATTTTTTTCTTAATCTCATTTTAATAACTAAAATAAAATAGCTCAATTAATTGTTTAACTAATATATTGGTCATGTATATAATCACAGTAATTTTATCATTAATTTTCATTTAGATAATGACAAACAATCCTAATAAAACAAAAAAATATTTTATTTCTTAAATCTTTTCCAAATTATAGGAGAAACATTTTCTAATTTAAAAAAAATCATCATTAGAAAGACTGTTTTTACAAAGAAAAGAAATAATATATTTATATGAAAAAAGGAGAATTTTAACCCATTAAGCAGCAAACATTTTTAATCTAAACTATTAATAGAAGATATTTTTATCGATTTCACATTATTTTGCCATTTCTGTTCCCTAATTCCATAGTAGATGGTTTATCACTAGTTTAGAAACCATACAAACTAATTCAAATTTTAATTTGTATTTGGTTTAACTTGTATAGAAACCAAATAAATAACAACGGTTTATAACCTAACGTAAGTTCGTAAATAGTGCCTGCAATATTTCCAAGCACCTGGCATTGCCCATAGTAGGATCGCGTTATTTACCGTCTCCGAGGCGCATAAATATCACAACCACCATGACTTTACTCTTGCTTCCTGGGGAGAAAGGTGGTTTTCGATAGACTCTCAGCTTAAAACACAGTAACATAATAAGTTTGCAGCTGAAATCTGTGTATTTTGGCACCATATATGAAAAAGTGAAACAGAACAATAGATCAAGAAACTGATAGCAAGCACCAAGTAAACAAACAGAATACAAGAATGCTGGATAGTGACCCTACTGGGCTTGAACTGGTGAGCAAAATTGCACTTTTCATGAATGGTTCCAGTCCACTATGAAAAATAATCTACACACTTGTAGAGATAGAGACAACAGTTGTAAAAATTCAAATTCAACTTGTCACTCCTTCATACACTTGTCTTTTTAGGATAAATGGAGAGGGTCAGCTGTAATGGTGTCAAAGAGAATAAGTTGCAATCATGAAGCTACCATCATCAACCAGCAAAAAGGGAACAATCAAAAGTTATTATTGCAAGTTGTAAAGCATAAAATCCCCCACCAAGTTAAACTAGCAACTCCTTTCTTTCCAGATGTCTCTCCTCCCAAGTTCTGCACCAGAAGAGAGACAATTATTGAAATGGTGGGGCGCCCATGAAAAGAACTATCAATTTCAGTTCTAGAATATGTAGTTGCTCAAGCTAATGTGTATCATTCAGTTAAAGTGGTGGAGATGAATGAAGATTTTAGCAGATGTGAACATCTGTCTGATTGAGGATGTGAACTATTGCTAGTAACAGTTACAAAAGAAAGATGAACGAAGTAGTTATGATGCTTCATCATTCAACAAACAAATATTGAGTTCAGTTGTTTCACCTTTCTGAAGGGTCTACACATAACAAATTGGTGTAAAGACTTGCAATTAGAATATTTTACTGAAATGTTGGAACATCTTAAGAACTAAACATTCTAAATAGTTCCAAACTTTACATGAGTTCTATAAGCTACTCCGTTGAGCCAACACAGAAACGCAGAATCTAAGTGACTAACATCTGTATAAAAAAAGTACAATAGCTGTCCCAATTGCTGTCCTCTAATAAGTTTGAGGCAATCTGTAGATTAAAGGGAGCGTTCATGATGAGAAATAGCCTTGTTGATGAATTGCCGGGGAAAGAGAGATGCCAAATGCCAACCAGGGCCTAGAAATAAATTTTTATGTTTTGAGATTGCTTGCTTTGCAAAGCAAAACTAATATTAGTTAAGTAAAGCTTACCTCAATCCCTGTGCTTTCATGGCTGACGGAACTTTTGACTCCTTTCAGATAAGTTTGGCCCTCTTCAGATCAGATATAACTCCTTTATCTTTTTTTGCCCTCTCGGTGTATATAACCTTTAAACATTCAAGTGACAATGTGAACTGCAGGTCCTTTCATATCAGGAAGCAAGTTGAAAAGTTTTTAGTTACTTCATGGAGATACCTTATCAATAAGTCCATATTCTACAGCTTCACTAGGACTAAAGTATTTTGGACGTCTAATGTCTTCTTCAATCTCCTCAGGTGATTTTCCAGTGTTAGTTGCTAACAAATTCACCTTAAAAATAAATGTGTGAAGTTAGAAAATCAGGCTAATTAATATGGTGCTCATCTGATTCTTTAAAAATGTGCATCACACGGCAGAAAATGAACATGTGTAAGAGCAAAGTTGTCCCTTGAACTTCTGTCACAGTAAGCAAACACTAAGCTTAACAGAAATCTTAAAGATTACCAATTCCTTTTTGACATTCGTTACTTCTTTTCGCTGGATCTCAACATCTGTTGCTTGACCCTGAAACTGAGCAATTGGCTGCAAAGATATATATGCATTAGCAATTCCATCTTTCAGTCAGGGTTATGTGTTTGTAGAGGAACTCAGGAACAAGTTACAGAGAACATTTTAATGATATAAACAAGAAACAGGAGTAAACAGGAAGAAAGGAAGACAGAAACATAAAAGGCCTCCAAATGACCTCCTTAATCATAATTGTAGCTGAGGGCAATGCAGCACGATTTCCTTTTGCACCAGCTGCTAAAAGCAAGGCAGCTTCTCCCCATGCATTCCCAACACAGAGAGTATGTATAGGTGGCTTGACATAGCTGCAGCAAAAAGTAAAGGTGTCTTTTCCAGATTACTAAAAGAAACAAAGGAGTCCCAGAAGAACAATTCTATCATTAAGTTCCCCAAATATAGCAGAAACGAGGGCATGAGAGCAGATATTTCAGAAAGAATTGATGCTGAGAACACTTACAAATAATCTATATAAATTAGTCTATGTCGACTATTATTGTAATTAAAAAGCATGTTTTTAGTTTTTACACAGTAATACTCATTAAATATATGAAAACTATTACTTGATAGAAAAAGACGATATTACTTATTAAACTGCTTACAAACACCTATACAAAATGCTGAATTGGAGACACCGCTGCATCTATAAGCTTAATATGTATGAGATTGGATACTTTATATATTGTAGGTCTTGCTGCCCTCTGACACACAGCATGGTTTTTTTTTCATAGGGTTAAGGAAGTACAAATATTTGTTGATGGGTTGGGAGACTCAAACCAAGGAACATTGCTTGTTTGGTACTATGTTGTAACTGTTGCGAACCACCTCATCGGAAAAACTTAATTGTTACAGAATGGACAACCCTATTCATTTATTTGAGATCCTTAATACATACCTGAGCTGAATAAAAGGATTTGAATAATTGCTCTATACAAATTATAAGCTCGGATAATAAATGGTCTAGTATGAACACAAGAGTCTTAGGGTTACATTTGGTGCAAGCACGGAACACTCAAACATCTGGGGGCCGTTTGGTGTGAGGTATAAGTTATAATAATCTCGGGATAAAATGTAGGATTATTTCATCCCATGTTTGGTTGGAAGTATAAGGTAATCCTTGGACTATTTATCTCACCATTTTTGCCTTAGTGATGGGATAAGATATCCCATATATATGGTGGGATAACGTATCCCAGGATTAATTATCCTGGGATAACATGTTGCCAACCAAAAAACCCCCTAGTGAATTGTGAAAGCAGTAGGAAACACAGGCAGGCAATTGCTCATTTCAACTGGAGATCTACATTTTGTATTGCAATACACTGGTAAAATACTACAACACTTGGGTTCTGAATATCCAAATTTTGGTGAGCTAAAATATGTTGCACTCCTATTTACTTGTATAGATTATCTGGTTTCTAATCCTACAAATTCAGCCGCCAAATTAACTTAACAGTGCATTCGCTAGTTGCATCTTGGCATGTAATTTATTAGAACAACTTGAATATCGAAAGAAGCAAGAACGATGGCTCTGTTCCTCTATCCAATATACTTCTGAGCGAAGATTCTTGTGAACAAACAGACAGAACCCGCACTTCTCTGCAGATCAGCCTATCAAAGCTTTCTCAATTTCCAGACCTTCATCACCACAACTAATTGAGAGAGGCTTACCAAGGTTGAAACACTTTTACATCTTTTTTTTTCCGGGTAAAGATATATTCAGGAATGACTGACTATAACAACGGTAGAAACTTCAAGGATTCATTCTGAATCTATCTTGTTGAAGAACCAAAATCTATGTACAAGAAAATCCTATCATTCAGGTCTTTTATCATAAATTCACTACCAGAGAAACAAATTAGCAAAAGAAAACTAAAGAACAACACTAAACAGACGTCTTCAAATACTACTTGAATGCAAAATGGATAGAGAAGCGATACGTTACCTCATAACATCATATAGAGCAAACGCCTCTGTCTCATAACCCAACTTTTCACCGCCCTGTAAAATAGAAAATTATCTAAAAGTATGATAAAAACATGTCTGTGTTATATGTAATCAAAAGTAAAAAAAGTCCAAACTGAGCCTAATAGAAACCCAAACTGAGGTTACAACAGCTAAATGTTTAGGATCTCAAAATGTGCTTCCAGTGAAATGAAGGAGATCACAATTTACTTTCATAGAACTGCGCGTATAGTGGATTTCTGAAACTAGAAATGCATCAAGAGTGGCTTTCAAATGAATTGTCAATATCATACTCAACTTCCTTCAAGTTGGATGAAGATAAGGGTCAAATTGATAAAACAAAAGGGTCTTGGTTGTTTCTAAACAGGATCATAACATAGATCATGCACAGTGCCTGTAGCAATAAATTTTTAACCTGTTCAAGTTTATCCTCCAGCAAGCAATACCTACAGAAGAACCTCAGAATAGCCCCTATTAAATGAAATGAAAATTGAAAACTAATCTTCAGTTGCTACATTTAGACTAAAGCTATCTCATTAGAAAAAGAAGTGATTAGAAAATTAAAGAAGTGAAAACTCCAATACAACCAGCTGATCATTTGACCAGGAAATCAAGTACATGAGATGATAAAAGATACAAGACAAAATAGAAAGAAAGCATCCATTTTTAACCTTGGTAGTCCCAGTAGAATTTATATAAAAATAGATTGGTTTTTCCTCATCCTCATACTGAAGGTAAAGAAATTCAGCTAGTATCAATTCTGTCACTGATGCAACTAGAGACATGCCCAAGTAAACGATTCGACTCTCAAACAAGTAAGATGCTAAATCTGGAGGTGGGTCCTCTCCTGATGCGTCCCCTGAGAAAGGAATAACCTGGCACCAATATGTGGACATGGTCAGAGCATTAAAGTCTGAGTAGAAAATACTGATGCTTCTTTCTATTCAAAATTCCAACACATTCATGAGGATAAAAAGGAACATACGAAAGTGTTCTTTTTTACTTTTGATCTGTAGGTATACATTCAAAAGTTTGTGATAATAAAGCATCAAGTGATAACACTTGAAAGAATACTTCCTCCAAGCTTGCTGCCTACACTACTTTCTAATGACCCAAAATCTTTCAAGTTAATCCAGAGTATCATCAGTAGTTTATGTAAATAAGCCTTTTTTTCCCATGTCATTAGACTTTCCATGTTAACAAATTTCCAGGGGTAAGAAACATATAACCCAATGAACTGTAGATCGTTTTTCCAAGACATCATACCAGTTTGAAGAGAGTTCCTAAATAAGCAATGGCAGTCAAATGAAACTGCTTCATGTTCTGTTCTGCTTTATCATAGTCCAATCTGTTTTTTCTCTTGTACACCTTCTATCATCAAACTCATCAGCTAGGTCTTTTATTCAGGCCTTACAGCTATTTAAAACTCTAAACCAGCCCAAAATAAAACTCCTCATGATCAAATGAACTAGGCCAGACCATGTCAATAGTTTTTGTATTTTTATGGATGAAAATGTAAAGAACTTTAACCAAGAATTAGAGCACTCTACCATAGATGCAAGGACTACATAATTTGTAACAGTGAGTCTAACCAGAAACAATACCCTTCTTATTCCAAATATAGAGTCTTTTAAACATCTGGTCTTTACAATTGAATTGTTGTCCCTCCCTATTGTTGACACCCAATTTTGGCCCAACACTTCTAAAATTCATAGTTTTTATGTTGATATTTGAAAATAGTTTAAGATACTTTTTGTGTGATTTTAGATTAATTTTTAATAATTACTCTTATTTTTTAAATATTAGGATTTTGCTTAGTTTAATTTTAAATTTTTAACGCAATGTAATAATTCATTTTTCTCATCCAGATAAAATTATATGCAAATAGGTCTAATTGGCCCATAATTTGGGCCTATCAGGTCTTGAAGTGTGTATATAACCTCTACATTGTTACAAAAAAGAGTAGGCATTTTAATTTTAGAAAACCCTAAAAAATATATCATTTCCTTTTCTTCTTTCCGGCAGCCGCCACCACCCAATTTCCGGCAACCTCTATCTCAAACAAGAAACTCCACCTTTGCACCACAATAACAACACCCAAACAACCCACCAGCAAACCTCACGAAAACAACCCATCAGCAAACCTCACGAAAACAACCACCACATCACCTTCATGAACCAGCCTCAAAGACACACCAGAAATGATATATTTTTTACGGTTTTCTAAAATTAAAATGCCTACTCTATTTTGTAACAATGTAGAGGTTATATACACACTTCAAGACCAGATGGCCCAAATTATGGGCCAATTAAACTTATTCGTGTATAATTTTATCTGAATTATTACACTGTGTAAAAAATTTAAAATTAAACTAAACAAAATCCTAATAATTAAAAAATAAGAGTAAATATTAAAAATTAATCTAAAATCACCCAAAACATATCTTAAACTATTTAAAATTATCAACATAAAAAACTATGAATTTTAGAAGTGTTGCGCCTTCGGGATGTCAACACCTATCACTATAGCACCTATTGTTTCTTACCATCCTAGCATTCCAAAATATGCAATTAGGATCAGCATTCCACAACTGTCTCCTGTCATTGGAAGATCTGTTTATACCAGCTGCATTAAGCTTTGATACTTCCTGGAATGACCATTTGGTCCATGTTATCTGACCATTTTGATCTTTGAACTGCCTAAGGTAATATAAAGCTGCTGAACCACAAAGTGTGGAATTTAGTTTGGCAATAACAGTTACCAGTTGGAAGAGTAGTACACAACAATTGGATGTTTTCTAAATGTTTAATACCTAGACGAAGAGAACTCCCATTGTCTATCATCTTCTAAACCTGATTTACAATGACTTCGGATTTACCCTTCTTTATCAAAAAAGCACCACATGATGTAGTCCATATGGATTATGGACAATAGCAATAATATAGCTTTGGAGCTTACTCATCTCTGACCAGAGTCCAAATCTCTCAAAAGAAAGAACTGACTATTAACTTCTTCCTTTTATACATGGACTACTGATTTAATTTAAGCAACTAAACTCCCTCTCCATTACTCATAAAGCTCTTTGACACGTTCTTGGGTGTTTTACAGTTTCTTTTGGTGGTTTAGCATCTAAATTCAATTATTCAAACAAAACCATCCTATGTATGTCCAAAAAAAAAAGGGAAAGAAAAGAAAAAAGCTGTAGCTCTAGTCATCTGGTATGACGATTTCAGTTTCCTAGTTGACTAGTTCATGTTTTGGATACTTCGACATTTGCAAAAAGATCTTAACTTGAATATTGTATTGTAGAGTTAGCTCAGTTACCATTTTCTTATAATGTTTAGTTTACTTCTTGGATGTCTTAAAATGGTTTCGGCTCTTTTCATATTTCTACACATATTATCATATCCACTTTACATTACCTTCTTGCGTTACTTTGATAAATATGACAAAGAAACCAAATTACATGAATTATCATAGTTTTGAGTTGACAGTTTCTATAAACCAACTAAGCAATATACTTTTAGTTTGAAACACAAACAGCTACATGCCTGCCAACATTCACTTGCAGAGGGTGCCTAGTCAGCTAGTGCGCACCTCGACTATTCCACAGGGCACATACTATCTCCACCAACACAACTACATTAGTACCAAGTAACTCTACCCACCAAAATTTAGGTAGCTTGGACCACCTACAAAATCCTCACTTTCACCCAAATGTCTAAACAACTAACAGAATTGATTTTGAAAAATGATCTCCTAAGTGTGGCTTTTCTTTATTTCTCTATTAACACATAATTACATAGTGTAATTCCTGCATTATGATAGCATTGTTACACAAACCCTCCTTACTATGTAGCATCAACTAATACGTGATACCCATAGACCAATCATCAAGGGCGGAGCTACCAAGGGTGGTCAGATGAACACTCTTTCTCATCATTTTTTTCGAATATATAGGTTAAATATGGATATTTCTAATATATATCAATTATTGAATACCCTTGATACAAAAATCACCCACCCATGTTCCATGTTCTAAAAGTAAAATACTGACTCCAACATTGCCTATCATCACACCCCCTAAGCAACATATCATGTTTAAGTTATTATCTTTAAGTATCTTCCTAATTATTTGGACTAATAAACATACTTATCCATGACTCAACAACTAATTTGAGTTTCAAGTAGAAACAAGAGGAACAAATTAGAAGTCAAAATAGGTCATTACCATAGCGACAACGGCACGTTTGGGGATAAAGCTAGTAGAGGAAGAAGGGTAAAGAGAATCAGGTCGGTTTCTCTGACCCGAGAAGTCTGAGAATAGACTGCCGCCGACGAATGGGGAGATAAAGCTCGCCGATAGAGAAGACTTCGTAGAAAGAGGATATCTGGGAGTCCGTTTGGGAGCTGAGGAACTGCAAGTCGCCGGGGATGACAGCCGGATTCTGGTCGCCGGCGAGAAATGGGAAGCAATAGTAACAGCTTCCATTGTGTTTGAAACTCAGAGAGTGTGAAGAGTGAAGATTGGATTGGAGAGTTGAGTTGGGATTGAATTGATGCAGACTCGGGTTAACCCGACCGTTTCTAGAACCCAGAGATCATGCATATGATGGGCCGATCCAATTTTTACACTCAATGCCTTATTTTAAAAAAGGGAAGACTGCACAAAATTATTGGAGAATTTTCATAAATAGTCTAATCTTGAAATTTAATATGGTTAAATAGTTATATTTTACATATTTACATGAAATAACTTTGGCTATATGACCTGGAGGGAAAGAGAGAGACAAGCGAGATTGAGGGAGGGAGGAGAAAAACGAATTATAAGTGTATATTTGTCAAATTATATGTGTACATTTATCAAATAATTATATATGTGTAGCTAATATTCATATTTATATGTATATCTGGCAAGCGAGATCGAGAGAGGGTGGAAAGAGGCTAGCGATAGAGGGAAGAGAGTGGAGAGAGGCGAATTGTATATGTCTATTTGTCGAATTCACTATGTATGTCTGTCAAAATAATTATATATATGCAGCTAATATACATATGTAATTGTATTTCTAGCGAGAAATTGCAAAGAGAGAAAAGAGAGGTGAGAGAGAGGAAGAGGGGGAAAACAGCAACAAAACCTAACTATAACAATAAACCCTAGCTATAACTATAAAATGTAAAAAAAATTTCAAACTATTATAGTTATCATATACAAATCATATTATTATTAGGTAGAAAAAAATTACATTTTATAGCTATAGTTAGCGTTTTGTTGCTATTTTCTCTCTTATTTCTTCGTCTCTCTCCTCTTTCCTCTCTCTGGAATACCTTTCTTGATATATAAACACATATGTATACCAGTTGTATATATACAATTATTTGACAGATATACATATTCAATTTACCTCTCTCCACTCTCTGCCTTCTCTCGCTCGCCTCTCTCCTCTCTCTTTCAATTTCATTCGCCTCTCTCTCCCCCCTCCCAACCTCACTTGCCAGACATACAAATACATATGCATATTAGTTACACATATACAATTATTTGATAGATATACACATCTAATTTGACAAATATACATATACAATTCGCCTCTCTCCACTCTCTCACTCGCCTCTCTCCTATAATATGTAGCTACAAATCATAATTTTAGCAAACTATAATTATTTCTACCTTACCATATTTCAAATATTTGCTCTTTGAAAAATCTCCAATTAAGAAACTTGATTGGACACATATAAACTACTTTAAATTGATAT
>JAPFFP010000103.1:19223105-19243940 GCA_026153255.1 Solanum medicagineum | reverse complement strand
TAAAAATACTAGCTCCGTCACTGACCATGTTAAGCATAATGTGGAAAAGAATAATAACACTAATAACTAATGTGAAAGACACCATGTAGGGACATGTTGCTGCGCACAATATATGTGTATACTTTTATATATATTATATATATAGTATATAAATATCAATTAAAATTAAATTAATAATTATATTTATATATTATATAAATATGAGAAATTCAGTGTACTCCGTCTCCTTTTTATATGCAATAATAGCCAAGAAGTCATTTGCTCATTTTGCGGCTAAGAATTGTTGACAGTACACTTTTTGGTCATGACCTGAAAGCTCTTCCTTTTTCCTTTGCCTACACTTTCTTCAATCATCCACAATAATGTCAATGGCCTTATTCTCGTCTCCTCCACTTCACTTCCCCACTCTCACCCCTTCAAAACATCAACTAACCCACAAACCTTATCCTTCTCTAAGTTTCCAGAAACCCCATATCTCTTTCTTGGTTTCTCCGAAGGCCATTGATAATGGGTCAGGTGGTGTAGTTTCTACTTCTGCTGTGGCAGTTGAGCCGGAAATACCGGAAGAAAAAACTCAGGATGGTGGGGTGAAAGTTGAGGAGGCGAATGAGGCTTCTTTGGGCTCTAATGGGTCACCACCGGTGGCTTCCGCCGGAGCTCCGGCACCGGAGGCTGTGAGGATGTTTCAAGATCCTAGATGGGTTGGAGGGACCTGGGATTTGAAGCAATTCCAGAAAGATGGACAGACCCATTGGGATTCTGTAATTGATGCTGGTGAGTCTTTTGCTCCTTTTTCCACTAATTTGATTTGTGTTCTTGTGACATGCATCTCTTTTAACTCAATTTTTTTGTTATGATTAACAAAATTGTACTTCAATTTGGCTTACACACAAATTCTGTTCCAAAAGAAACTTCTAGTAGCTACAATTTTCCCCCCTATATTGAATTGTTAAGGTGGAATCTCACAAGTGGGGAGGGTAGAATGTACACAGCCGTTACCACTAGCTTACAGAGGTAGGGAGAGGTAGGGAGGCTGTTTCCTGGGAACCCTCGTCTCAAAACGAACTAGATATGAGAAAAAAAGAAAGGAAAAGAAAAGGAAACAGAAAGAGCCAGTAATAACAAAAAACACATGATAGAATGTAAAATCGTTACATTTAACTAGATACTGAGTTTTAAGAAATAAAGAGGAAAGTTTGAATTTTGTGGTTAGAGATGTGATATGCATTAATTATTTTTTTCATAAATAATTCCACTGTTACATACTGTTGTTTTTCCTTTATTTCATTTTGAATTGAGGTTATGTTCAGGCAATTGTTAACAGTCTATGCAAAAGCTGTAGTACACCATAAAGCTTCTACTTTTCATTTCTTATTCCTCGCGTACTTACAATAGATGTGTCTCCCAGTCATATATTGTCTTAGCTCGAGTGGAAAACATCATCCGTATACTCTAGTCATCCTTTTTTGGGGTATTTATGTGAAATTGCTTGATTTAATAGTGATCTAATCATTATTCATCTGCAGAGGTTAGGAGAAGGAAATGGTTGGAAGATAACCCAGAGTCATCAAGTAATGAAGAACCTGTACTTTTTGACACTTCCATTATTCCTTGGTGGGCATGGATGAAGAGATTCCATCTCCCTGAAGCTGAACTTCTCAATGGTTTGTTCATACCCTATTTCCGGCAGTTGTTTCTAGTTCTCAAATACAATGCTCTAGATATGTCTTTACTGAACAGAACTAATAGTGTGTGTAAATCTTATGCAGGTCGTGCTGCGATGATTGGTTTCTTTATGGCCTATTTTGTGGATAGCTTGACTGGTGTAGGCCTTGTTGACCAAATGGGCAACTTTGTTTGCAAAACACTACTGTTTGTAGCTGTGGCCGGTGTGCTTCTGATCCGCAAGAATGAGGATATAGAAACACTCAAAAAGTTGGTGGAAGAGTCTACTTTTTATGACAAGCAATGGCAAGCGACTTGGCAAGATGAAAGCTCGAGCAGTTCAAAGGACTCATGAACGCATTTCTCACTTAAGCTTTGATTTTCATATATTTGGAATATTGCGATTAGATGATGACACAATGCTAGTCAAACAGAGAGCGTAAAATCTGTATTTCACCATTTTGTTTAGTTCTAAATGTATCTTCTTTCCTTTCTTATTCTGTTTCTTGACAATGATTCTTTTTCTTTTCTCTGTAGTAAACAAACCTTTTGCTAATGTATGATATTATTTTGTCAGATTGCATAGACATGCTTCAAACTGGAGCCTTTTTGTAGATACTGAACTCTATTTTTTAGTGTTTGAGGCATTACTCAGGTTTGGGACAGATAGCTTCATATTGGCAATTGGCAAAAGGTAAGTCTGCAGTGAACTCTCCCAAGTGCCCTTGAATTAAGCAAAAAACCAAAAAGCAAGGGGAAACAAAAAGCACCAGCAGTTGCTTTAGAATCATCTTCTTCTTCAGTTATAACGAGGTTATGTTGTATGGGATGGAGTGTTGACCAGTGAAGAACTCTCAGGTTCAAAAAATGCAAATGGTTGAAATGAGGATGTTGAGATGAATGTGTGTGCACATTGGGACAACGTGAGTGTATACCTTTTGTGGTGGACAAATTGTGGGAAGGAAGACTGAGATAGTTTGGGCATATAAAGAGGAGACGTGCGGATGCCTTAGTGAGGAGGTACAGGAGGTTGGCTATAGTGGGGTAGAGAAAGACAAAGATAGGCCCAAGAAGTATTTGGCCTGGGGAATGTGATAAGACACAATAAGATGCATCTTCAACTTATCGAAGGCATGACCTTAAATATGAGCGTATGAAGATTGTGGATAAGGGCAAAAGATTAATAGATAGTTAAGAGTTGTCGTGTTACTAACTTATTCATGTATTGGGGTGGTGATAATAAAGAACACAATATTGGTGAAGAAGACTTTCATTCTATTCTCAGCAGTCTAAAGAAGATTGCTTACCAACCATAGGCTGGTGCAGTGGGGTCCAACTATTTGTGTTTTGCTGCAAAAGAGATCTGTTTGCAATAGATTTCCAACAAATTTTAAAATAATGGAAATTGATTGCCGTCACAAATAAAATGTGATGAAACAGAGATTTTATTGATGATTATTTGTGAGTACTTATCTCTTGATTCTTTTATAAATATTATTGGTGATTCGAGCGCCATCAGTAGTATATTTTTAAACGGAGGATGATATGGACATCCTTGTGATATATTTGATCACCAAGATCGCTTGACAACATTGATCTCTTTGTGAATACTCATAATTTTATGAGATTTAAGGTAAAGTAATCAGACCTTAGAATGCGAAGATAGATTGAACCTCATTTTGACAGAGTCCTGTTTTAAAAAAATCCAAATATTGAGCACTAGCAAATCATATAATCCACCTATGTTGATTCATTAATTAAGTTTAATTTGTCCCTATTAACTAACCATATAAATCAACATTTTCTACTTTATTATCACCTAAATGAAAAAGACAAATGGAGAAAGAGAAGTAAACAACAAAGCAATAACAAAATAGCAGTACTACCTTTTCAAAGTAGAATTCAATGTTTAATTTTTAAAATTATGTATCTTAATCATAATTTAGATTTCATATTTGGAATAACCTTTCCTTATTTTAATATAATTCTGTTACGATATTAACAATGAATTAAGACTTGATCATCTTTCTTCTTTAGGCCTGCATTCCATTTTCTATAAACAATCAACCAACACTTTCCTATTTCATTTTTCTACCAAAAAAATTTCACCTTTACTTGTTTAACTCCCCTTGATATCCGGAGGTGTGGAAAGAGCAGCTGTGAGAAGTGGCAAAACCATAAAAACAACTGTTAGGGGACGTTTCTACAGAAAGACCCCTTAGTTCTGGCAAACGAAAAATGCCAACAAGAATGGTTAGTGCTAGGATCAATCTTTTGAATATTCTTTGAGAAAATCATGCTTATAATTCTTTGTTTTTGGATTGTTTAGGTGACATATTTAAGAGAAAGGACTGTATATGTAGCTGTTCTCGTAGAGGGGCCGAGAAGGAGGAGGAGCAGTTCAACAAACAACAAATTTCATCACTATCAACATCAACATCTTCATGTAAGACATGTTGCTAATGCTAGAGGATACAATAGGAAAACTCTACTTCTTGAATACTCAAGAAATCTTCGAGCTTCGAATGAATCAAAGCCATCAACACATGTAGTTTCACAGTCAGTACAAAGACAGAATTCTCAGGTTCTAAGTTTCTAATCTTACTAATATATGCATTCGCTGAAGGATTTAACTTATTTACACTGACAATGTAATGTGTTGTACGATAAACGTATTTTCTTGTCCAGATTGTTGCAGTGAAAAACAAGCCAAAATATGTAAGTGTACCAGCTTGTATGGGGAACTGGAAATTTGTTATGCCAAGGTTCCTCAGATCATTTATGTCTCAGAATAAGAAATCCAAGAAGAAGAAAAATATGGCTTCTAAAACCAATAAAATAAAAGCCATGGTGAAAAGTTTTCAGGTAAGTCACTTACTGTAAAGTTATACTCCCTCTGTTTTAATTTGTTTGTCTTGGTTTTGACTTAGATATGAAGTTTAAGCAAGTAAAGAAGACTCTTGAATCTTATGGTCTTAAACTAAAGATATGTCGAGTACACCAAAATATCCTTTAATCTTGTGATTTTACTCAAGTCATGTGGAGAGTTAGAATTACAGAGTTGTGAAAAAAGAAAAGAAAAACAAACAAATTGAGACGGAGAGAGTAATGTACAAATCTGGCTTTTCCAGAAATCTCTGTATTGCAAGAAACACTCACTTTCCTTCTTTCAGGTTCAAAGAAAGCCTGGCCTATTCTCCAAATTTTTTGCTACACTACGGAAGGGTCATCGATGAACATACAGTCACACCTAAGTCCAAGAGTAAAGGAGTTCGAAGGTCCATCAATTAGCAAACTGAAGTGTGACAGTAATTGCTATCAAATCTTACTTTCATGTCCCCTTTTCATTTCATTTACTTCTTTTTCTTTCTCCTATTTATTGGAGATAAGAAGAAAGTTATCTGAATGATTTTCTCTTATTAGGTAAAATGCATTACAGTCGATTACAGTGTATGCTAGAAGGCAAAACTTTATTTTATGAAGATATCATGAATGTAAAGTGCTGCTTACGAACACAGCCAAAGGCACTCGAACCGTATGGTTTTGGTTACCTTGGAACACGATTTCGCCAAATGAGTAAGTATTGGTTGTTTGAGTTGCATTTAGGACAATGGTAATATGTCTTGAAGCACGGGCAACAATCTTAAACACTTGTGGCGTTACAGAAACACTCACGCCCAGAGGCTCTTGCACGAGGACCTGGTACGTTTCATCTACACCACCAACGTTAGTCACCCTCCTGATCACATATCTTGAGCCTACCAAATTTGAAATTGTCACACTTGGCGTGTTTAAATCCGAGCACCATGCTTTTTTCTTATTTGGGCATCCAACTCCAACAGCTCGTCTTACAGACATTTCATCGACTCCTGGAACTGAACATAAAAACTGCACATAGTGTTTAAACCTTGCCTTAAAAACAAGTCCAGGGTCGATGGCTTGAGATGGATTGACAAGCCCGGATCCAAAATCAAAAGGAGTAGCGGGAGTTAGCTGGTTGGCTTGTTGGGCTAAAATAGGGGTGCTAGAGTAGCTAGACGTTACATCTGCCGTTGTCATCATCGCAGATGTAATGACTGCAGGACTCCACCCGGGGTGCTTCTGTTTTATTAGAGCAGCAATTCCAGCAATGTGTGGAGTAGCCATGCTTGTTCCAGATAATAGTGCAAAATTCTGTCCTGGAAAAAGGATGTGTTTTCAAATTACAATTCCTGAAACGAGAAACAATTACAACAAAAACAACATATCCAGTGTAATCCCACAAGTAGGATCTAAGGAGGGTAGAGTGTAGGCAAACCTTACCTCCACCTCGTTGAGGTAGAAAGGCTGCTTCTGAAAGAAACTCGGCTCAAATGTAACAAATCAGAGTAGTTATGAAAAAGGAAATACAGCAACGGACAAAACAGGTCACTTAATACGGAAAGCCTAACAGGGCATCCAGAAAAAGGAGCAGTAATAACAATAAATAATGTGGTAACTGAAACAAGAAAGACAACAGATGGTAATAGCTATCAAAAGAAAGAAACTACATATAAGGGTAATACTACGACATGCACGGTGCTTCCATACTCCCACCAAACCTAATCCCGCCAAAAATAGAGACAACGCAAAACTTCCTACTAACTTTCTACCCTTATCCATGACCTCCATACTCTCAGATACCAAAATATAGCGTTGACATCGACAATTCATGAGTATCCCTGTGACCCTGTCCAAGTGTGTAAAATAAACTGAATTTGTATAATCGTACCTTTGATATATTGATCTCCTTCACTATTAGGGCTCCAGGATGCCCATATCGAGGATCCTGGAGCCATGATGTTTGGTTTAAGGACATCAGCAGTGTCTAAGAGTGCATTGTTCACATCAGGACCTCTAGATGAATATGATGCCACAACCGGATCCTCACTGTTATAACTAGCTTGTCTCCCATCTAAAATTCTTGCTGTAGCTCTGAAACTAATAGCCCTTCCACTTCTACTTCTTATTGTGTTCGAGTTATAGTATTCGCGCAAAGCCTGCACCAGACAACAAAGAGCACCAGGATTAGTCGACAATTGACAGCCTTATCAAGTTATATTCTAGGCCCTTGAAAACTGTTGCTTTGGATATCTATAGATACCGTAGATGCTTCCATGCTGTTCAAGATTAGACCAGGTACTGACAAAGTGATTGTAGCTCCCTTAATTTTTTCAGAACTAATATCAGGGTCCATTGTCAGTACAAAGCCAGCAGCCCCGATTTTTTGTATTGTATCAGCAACAGTGGCTATGCTTGCCGCCTCTGATTCAAAATCAAATGTATATGTGCATATTACTATCTTCCCATGAACTAATGTTCGAACGAATGGTTCTGTCTCCTGGCAGCTCTCAACTGTCAGCAGAGCAGAAGTAGCGTTGCCTTTGCAAACATCAGATGCAGCAGCAAGTGGGAAATACACTTCTGAAAGTGTTGGGGCTGCAAAGTAAGATATGAAGGGTACATTTTCAGCGATGTGAAAAAAAAAGAGAATCAGTCACTAGAATATAGATAATGCAGACATCAATTGATCTTTGTTAATAAAGCAAAGAATTAATGGTCAAAAATACACCTCAACTATCAGTTGTTCCTTTTCTGCACCTGAAATATAACCATCATTCAGGTAGGAAAAAGGGACAACTGATAGTTGAGATGTGTTTTTTGATATATAGTTGGTAATAGTTCAGGTAAGTAACTCAACTCGCAAACCTGATAGTTCAGGTATCAAAATCAAAGTACCTGGATACGTGTTTTTGACCATTCACTCTAAAGCAAAGGACTGAAATTTAAAAGCAAGAAAGGGGTAAGGGAACATAACGCGAAAGTCCACTGCCAGAGAAGCTTTGTCCATTGCCTAGAACAATCGAATTATTATATCTACGATCTGTTGTGGAGGCAGCAACACTTGTGATCCAGGGACTGAAGGACAGAATAGAAGTTGAAGAAGGACCGCCATTTCCAGCGGCTTGAACAACCAAAACACCAGCTCTTGTTGCAAATAAAAGCTGCATTTCCAGAACATTGAGGAAAGCAGAAGGACCGGTAGGAACACTTGCTGGCCCTACAGAAAGGCTTAGTATATCCACCCCATCTTCTACTGCCTAAATGATAAAAATGTTTGCCAAGATAACCTTGGAGTATTAGCTACTCTAACAAGTAAAAATCTAAAAAAGGGAAAGATGCATTACTATGTCATTACTATATATTCATCGACAATTTTCAACCTGATCTACTGCAGCCACAACATCTGACATGAAACCTCCAAAAGAGTACATGGCCTTATACACAGCAATCCTGTTAGAAGATGTGGCCCGGTTTTTCTTTTTAAGATCAAACTTCACAGGTAGAATTCTTGATAAAAAGAGAGAAAAATAATATTCATATTACCCTGCTCCTGGAGCCATACCACTTGCATAACCATAGTTGAAATGGTTGACGATGACAGGGACATGATGATTTCCTGCTGCAGTTGATGCTGTATGGCTGCTATATTGAAACATCTTCATAAATTATGAGCATGTATTATCGTTCAGACATATCAAATGAAACAAAACAATAATGGTAAAGGTCAAATATAATTCAGCTTCGGTGGTTAGTGGTTTCTAAACAATACTACCAAGTATGTTTGTCATACTAAACATTAAGTCACTTGCCTTCCATGTCCATCTGCATCAAAAGGGGAAGCATAGTCACGAGAAGCATTGAATTCGCCAGCAGCAGTTGCAGCTCTTGCAAAATATTGTGCTCCAACTATCTTGCTATTGCAGGCCGTTTCCGGGAATCTATCTCCAGTCACACACTTCCCTTTGAATTTTCCACTTTTCACAATTGTAACCTGGCCAGCACCATCTGCTTCTTGAGCCAGAAAGCTCGGATGGGTGGGATTGATTCCAGTGTCAACCATACCAATCACAACACCTGCCCCTGAAGTCGTAGGACCACCTAACTTCGGCCAGACACCAACAGGAAGTCCTAAAAAGTCAGGTGTATGTGTTGTCAGCTTCTTCATCTTTACATCTTCATAGATGGCTCTAACACCGTCTACATTCTGCAGCATATCAACGGCCTGCGGCAATACAATACTTACAATTCCTTGAGGATTTAGCTTGTCAGCAGAACAAAAATACGAAAATGTTCATAGACATCAGTACCGGTGAAGTCAAACGCCTACCTCATCAGATGTCAAATGAACAGCAAATCCATTGATCAAATGAGTATAGCTATAAACTTTGGTATATACATTTCTTTCCAGGAGAGATTCTAGAAGCATGTCATGTTGTCTCCTCATCCTTCCTTTGTAGATATCAATATCTTCAAAATTCCTGCAAAAAAGATCGACGCGATAAACAATAATAAGTCAGAGTGCATGCTTAATGGCTAACTAAATCAGGTTAAGGAAGAGGCAACTGTTTTTACTTTGATTTTATGGATACAAAAGAATCATCTTTCAGTAAAACTATGAAGATTCTTGCATTTGCCAATAAGGGCTCCCATGTAGTTATAAAAGAGAGGGCAATGAAGGACAAAAGGGTTGCCATTTCTAGAGATATCATGTATTGGACATTTGAAGGAGAGGTAAAGTAGTCACCTTTAAAAGACTCTTGTTTTTGCATGCATGATTTTCTCATTTTCAAACCACTCCCTTGTCCATTTGGTTTTGCATCCCTTCTTCATGCTTTCAAATGGATTTGATTTGGGGCTTTTCTTCTTTTATCTTTCTTTTCAGGCTCTGAGTAGGAGTAGATCATGCACTCATGGGGGACGGGGTTGCACTTCCTATCAAAGACGACTCTGTAGCGCTATTAAAACCCGAGACCACTTAACCAGTGGGAAGTGGCTTTATTTCTTCCAACTTTCATCTTCTTCTTTGTTCGCTTGTCTAAATCTTTTGGCTTATTTTTTAACTACTCCAAAAGAAAGGATGGCAATTTGATTATTTACCCGTCTCAGTCCGATAGATTCTATTTTTCTCTTTCTTCAATAGAAAGGAGAGGAGTCAATTTTATTGTGGAGCCGTATGCACAAAAGATGCTTGTACAGTTGTTCAATATTCTATATTTTTAACAATTCCTTTATATTTATAGAGACAGGGGACATGAATAGCCCTGAACCCGACACAGGTGGGTAGGTAGAGAATGCCTAGGAGCGCGAGACAACTTTTTTCTTCAGTAGCCTTTTTTCCCTCTTTCACACAACATTCTCACACCACTTCTTTCTAACCCTAGATTTCATTCTTCACAAAGACATGTCCAATTCCTCTTTTGTGCTTGCTATGCCCTTGTGTCTTTAGTTAGAGTATAGGTGGTCACATTTTCCTTTGAGTGGAGTTTGCTCAATTCAATCGGAAACTTAACCCAAAGACCATAGGTAAAATTAAATTTGAACATGAAAAATCAGGTGGTTGAGTAAATAGACTTGATAATTCTCTGCAGTAAGTGGCAACAAAACAAAAGTAAAGGCCTAATGTAAGAGATTAGCTCTTGTTTTATGGTGGCAGCATAGTGCACAGGGAAAAAAAAAGGGAAGAAAATTTCTAATCATCAGCCTTGGATATACTTCAAAGTTCAAAACAAGAAACTACTTGCAAATCTAATTGAGATATCAAAACTTGTAGCATTAAATTGCATACAACTTGCTGGAGAATAAAACACAACACAATGAGGGAAAAAAAAACTACTCCCAATACTCAATAAGAAACATAAGGATGATGGATTGTTCCCCATCTTCTATAACACAAAACTGGAGCCCCTCAAGAGCAACAACACATACTGAGGGGCACATATACGTGTGCTCTTTATATATCGTACTTGACCCGTAATTATACAGTAGATATGAGGATGATAGAAACAATTAGCTATCTTGCACTCTGGAGGAAAGCAGAGCGTTTGTAGTTTCATTCAGCAGCTACTGGATCTTTGCTGCCTAGTGTATTCCCAAAGTGCAATGGCACCACTGACATGAACGTTGAGTGATCGAACTATTCCTAACTGTGGGATTTCTATGCAAGCATCCAGGATGTGAATGATGTCCACTGGTATACCCTCTTTTTCTCGGCCAAGGACTAAGACCTACAAATATCGAACCAGTCATCAGACTCGTTCCAAAAGTAATGTCTTAAAGAAATCATGAATAACATCAAGATATCAATTTATTTTAGGAATTATGGATAAAACAGTAACAAAAAACACACAGTTCGAAAGGTTGGAATAATAATCTAAAACTAATTACTATCATAACTTTTAATCCCTTTCGTGAAAGAGAACTTTCAAAAAGTAGTGTTGTGCTTCCACTAAAAATTGTTATCATTGTCAACCTATTGAAACACACATGTTGAGTTTAGCATTAGGACTCTTTTTCCCTAACCATTTCTTACACAAACAACACGATATACAATATTATAAGCATCAGAAAATATTGATATTCACGCACATGGCACGTGGCCCTCCATATTTGCAACAAGAATGAAGATCAATAACAAACTAGTGAAGATAATTATGTAATAATTTTCACTCAAGAAAAGAAGAAACACCACATTGACCATATGGAACTCACCGTCCTCTTTGGAAACATGTATTGGTCAAGAGAAATGCTGTTTGCTGTTTGCTCCAGACCTAAGATGGAGAAACCTTCTTGCTTCTTCCTCTCCAAGAAAACTTTCATACTACTAACTGGGACTTCAACAATGGGGACCCATTTCTCTGCAGTTACACTACACATACAACAAATAATTCCAGTCAATTGCAAAGGAGGCCACAATCAAAATAATCTATATAACCAAGCATTTCCTCTCCAACTTAGAAAAAATATTCTTTCTCTATCAAGTAGTTTCCCATTCATTGGTGACGCTGATCTAAAATTCCAATTCACAAAAACAAAATTTTAATACCAGGATTTGCAAGTTGTGAAATTCCAACACCCATAAAGTCAATAAATCACCTTTGTTTGTAAACACACAACTCCTTTCCCTAAAATCACCGTGACCATAAAGTTAATCTACAAGCCAAAGTGAACAGGCACATTCCATTAAGGTTTGCATAAAGAAATGAAATATTAAGAAACTTCAAAAAAAAATGTGGGTTAGTTCATTATATCAGGCAATCCAGTTATTCGTTCAAACCACATCATCTTTATTCCATTCAAGGATGTCATCAGTTCCTCATTTATATTTATCCATGGTTTGTTTGTTTAATTTATTGCTGACCCTAAAACCTTATTTCTTAATTCTAATTCATTTTAAATCCACCCAAAACAGGATTTTGTTATTTTCTATTTAAATATGTTATGTTATAACACGAATGAGATAGAAAATTTATCAATTCCCTGCAACCTGTGTTGCTTCAGATTTATTTGCATCTGCAATGTGAAAAATTAAAGCAAATCCCAAGCACATGCAGTTCAGACAATGCAATAGATGCAAGTAATACTATCAAAACCTGATCAACTGGAATTGCTTGTCCTTCACTACGTTTTTGTCAGCAATGACCAGTGCAGATGCTCTAAATACCTGTTACAAGTCAGTCAGAAAAAACAATGAACCTTCTGAGACTGAAGAACATGTACATACTAACACCCAAATCCACAAAGCATAGAAACAGCAGAGTAATTGCACACCTCACAAGTTCGTGCCAATCCTGCCAGATTAGGTATCCGATCAATTAGTGATGCCACAAGGATAATATCCTGCTGACTTGCATTCGACTTCTCAAAAGCTACAGTTTTCAAGTGCAGCACTCTTTCAAGAAGCTGATCTTCCTTCTCTATGTCTGCATTTACAGAGAAGCACCAAGAAGGACAACCAATGAAATAAAAATCTTGAAATTACATATGATATAAATTGTATAAACTGATGGAAATATACCATACAAGTTCACATGGTTACTTAACATATTACTGCAGCACGTCACTCCTGAAGCTGATAGCTTCACATCTAACTTAAGTTGAACTTATATATAGTGTGTGTGTGTATATTCAAAAACTATCCATGGAGTTCAAACTTCATTTGTTAGTGACAAGCAGCTACAAGTGATAAGTTGCATTAAGGAAGCCTTGCTGTGACATAAATAGGAGCAGATAATTTTGACATAAACAGAAACTAGTGAAGAGATAAAAATGCTTTTTCTGAAGGGAATGGATGGGGATCGAAGGAAATCCTAGGAAAGCACATTACATACATGATGCAAGTGACAAACACACAAGCAATTATTCTGGCAATGAACTTATCGGCCTGATGAATTATTTGCATGGACACTTTATATTATGCTTCCTCTGTGTAGTTCACCTTCTCATACCAAATTGTAATGCATATCAATATGAAATTAGTATTGTATTCAGTTACCTAGTAGTGAATTTAATGGTACTTCATTCTCCAACAAGACGGTAGAAGCAAAACTTTGCATTTCATGTTTGGAAACAGTAATCTTCCTTTGGAAATCTAGTGATATATCCACAGCAGATGTTTGCCTTTCAGTAAGATTTCCAGATGTCTCCTTGCACTTTCCATCATTGTCAACAAGCAAAGTCTCATTCTTGATAGCTGCTGCATCTTTGGCCATTGCACATCTGAGATCCTCTCTAGTCTCCTGGAAATATACGGAAGTGAGCAACAAAACCACGAAATACAACGAAATAGTGAAAGCAAGCACTTACATGTAGAAAATTAATCACTCGATCCATGAGGGTTGCTGGTACGCATTCGAATTCAAGTTCCTACATATATCACCAGCGAGAAAAGGACATTATGTTTTCAGAAATTATAAATAGTACGTGGGCAAAGACAAAACAGGCAAATATGGTCACTATATCTGACTTGGCATAATTACTTTCTCTCAGCCAAGTGTGAAACATTTGTATTTAGGGTGTGTTTATTATGAAAAGATGTTTTCCAGAAAAATAAGTGGGATTCTTATTTACTTTCTTGTATTAGTATTTTATTGTAGGTAAACATGTTATCCTTAAACTTATTTGTATACAACATACACAAAAACTATAGGAGGTGGGGGTAAGGGTGGGGTGGTGGGGATGGGAGCTACAGGGGTGGGGGTGAAGATGAGGTGAGTTTAGGGGAGGACACAATTTTATTTTTTTTTGAAAATGGTAATCAAGGATATGCGGGTGACCTTAAAAAAAACAGAGGGGAACAAAGAAGAGAAAAGAAGTACTTACAATGATCCTAATAATTCTACAATCTGTTCTGCTTCCTCTAAACCTTTTTCTTTACACCAAAAATAAAAAGATATAATACAATTCCATTTAACCTTCTAAATGGAATTGGACCTATCTTCAAAGTTTCTGTTGTTTCTTTCTTTCCCGGACTGTCCACAAAATGCAATGTGGAATTATCCTCCACCATGCCTTCTGGCTCTTGCTCCCCCCTCTTCTTATCCAACAACAACTCAACAAGTCTGTAGTGCGCTCAGGCATGAACCAATATGTCTCTGTGAGACTAAGGAAGATGGCCCAAATTCGTGATGTAAAATTGCAATGCAAGAAAGATGCTTGTGGGAGGACACAATTAACGTGGAATTCCACTTGTAGGACTTGTTTTTCCTAGGGAAGTCATTTTCCATACTGAACACACCCTTGGGAGTTGATATTGTGATATAATGGTCTACAAAGTACATCTGATTTAAACGTTCCATTTGAAATCTCTACCAGCAAGGACATGATCTTAGATAGAAAGGAGTGAAGGTCACGTATTAGGGTAGAATGTTAGTACCAGTTAGAATGTTGTCTTGCTTTTTGACAGTTTTAGGTGCATTATAGGATTAGTCGTGCTATTATGGTTGGTTTTGTTATTGCTCTTCGGTTATTTTGCTACTTTATTTTTTTTTCTCGTAGAATTGGCATTCGCTTTGTTTTATCCGTTATTTTATATCTATTGTTTTCTTCTTTTACTTGAGGCGGATACATTTGAGCTGAGGGTCTTTCGCAAACAGAGTCTCTATCTCTATGAGGTAGTGGTAAGATCTGTGTAGATTGTACCCATCCCAGACCCTATGTTATGATCAAGCTTTGAACTAAGCCAATTTTGTGCTCATATTAGCCGTTGTACCACAAGGATGAACAAATTAAAGTTCCAGTGCTTCTGAAACTGCAGGGGGAAAATACATATGACATTAAGAAGTTAGGCAGGGCAATCAAAGGGACACTTTCCTAGCATAAACATATTAGTTCCCATCAAGCTATTAGGCAGAGGCAAAACACTCTAAGCCTTGTCCAATCTGCAATATTCCTCACCTCAACTCGAGTACTGAAAATTCCAGCTGGCATGACCGACTTCTTTGGATCAAAAGCATCAAGGTAACCTTCCATTGATGCTCTTAACCTGGCAGAAAGAAATAAATGATTAGTTCCAGTACATGCACATTATATAGATAACTATGCACACTGGCTAATGCCATTGATCATAATTATATTATAACTTGATGTAGGCATGAGAGGCATTCATGATATTGGAGATTTCCATCTTAACATCAAGATTTGTGCTTTAGAAGATTTTGGAAGGAAGACCACAAGATCCTTTGATAAGAGAAGACCAAAGAATTCTTAATATGCTTATGAAAATTTATAAAACAGGAGACCGAGACTTAAGAGAGTAAACAAGCACAAAGAAGCAAGTGGACTGTCCCAAGGAGGATGGTGCCCAACTAGTTCATTTAGCTTTTTAATTAGAGGTGTAGCTTAAGGGCAATTTGGATAATAACTTATGTCTTACGTAATCTTAGATCAATAGTTTTTATTCGGGTTTAGGGAAAGCTAGTTTTTGATAATTGAAGAATACTCTTTGTGAGTTTGGGGAAGAACCCTTGAACCTCTTCAGTTGAACCAAACCTCTTTAGGATTCAAGGTGAAAACTCCATGTACGAGTTCAATTCGTCCTCCTTGGTTTGATTTCTATAAGCTGTACTTGTTTGTAATTATTAAGTCTACATGCACTTTTTAAGGTTGACTAATTACATCTTTTTATTTATGGTTAATACACATTCTTTTTTTTTTTTCCTTTAGAACTGGTAGCATTAAGGGTTATTCTGGAGACCTTCAAAAAGCATTGCACTTAAAAATTATCATAGAAAAACTTACAAAGAGCCTATAAATCCACTAATTGGATTTCCTGCTTTATATTCTGCTCTTTACACCATAAGCCTATAGAAGTAATAACTTCCACTTAATCTTCTGCATTGTAAACTCTTCAACTTTACAAAATCCTTTGATTTCTTTCCTTCCAATACATATTCTCGCCTCCCACCACCCCTGCTTGTCCGGTTTTACTAGAAGAACACTTAAGACTTTTGGAAAGGGCCTATGAACCCCAAGTAATTGTCCGAAATGGTAGAAATACCACCTTTTGTGACCAATACCAGTTTTAACATAAGCAGTGTGTGTAATGGGCCAATAATTTTTTTGCCACATAATTTTTATTTTTTAATACTATTTTACTTTCCATTTTCAATTTTTACAACATCTCTTTTATTGATTTTATATATTTCTACTTTTCTTTCCTTCTTTTCTTTTCTTCTTCCTAACTAATACACCATCTTCTTACTAGTAAAGAAGAATATTCTGACAACTAAAACAAGAATCTCAGCGTAAAATAGAAAAGTTTACATCCTCAACTAAATAGCCAAGAAACAACAGTGGAAAGAAATCCATCTTGAATACATTAAATATCAACAACTACAACTCCTCATATCAAGTCCAACTCAGTTCTTTTCACCCTTTTTAGATTCCCACTCAAAGCCGTTGCGCTTCAAGCTCTTAAAGAAGCCATCAGCTGCTCAGCAAACATATTACCATTTTGCTCCATAAAATGAAGCTCTTGAACGTGATTTAGATCCCAAAATTATTTCACATATTCATCGCAAAATCAATTAATCAACGGAGAATTGGTGCAAGATGATATGCATCGCTTAATTTTAGACATCTTTGTACTTATGCAAACAGAGAACCACAAGAACCCCAAATCCCTCTGTCTCACTCGAAAACTACAAAAATATCACCTCTGATGTGTGGTCTATCAGTGATGATGGTGATTCCCAGTTATGAAAATGATACATTCTTTTTTGTTTTTGAAAAAGCATGAGAAGAATTTGTTGGAGATGGAGGTTGGTGGAACTGGGTTTGAGAAGATGTCAGTTTAAATGAAGAAGATGAGAGAATAAAGAAACAAAGGAAAATAAGAAAAAAGTAGAAATGGAAAAATATTTAAATTCTGGCAGAATTTTTCTTTACATGCACCACTACTCTAGTGACCTCTTCCCTTTGAATAGCAATCTGTCCTATAGTGCAGTTCTTCTAAGAGTGATTACATGTAACTTTAAATTTCAGTTTGGTGACAAAGAATGAGATTCTACGTATTTGATGGTAATGAATAGTTAAGCCCATACTCCCGTTCTGTTCCGTGTTTGCTATATGCTTTTTTCTCAAGCCTTGTTTGTCCTAATTTTTATACACATAATACTTTTGTGAGACGGTGTTTTTTTTGTCTGTGCTAGACGGAACACTAATGAGTGAAAAAAGTTAAAAAAAAAAAAAAAAAGAAGAAGAAAAGAAAAGAATTTTTATCTTAGACAAGACCATACAAAACAACTTACCGTGCACAGTCAGGGTTATCTTGCAAGTACAATCTCAAATCTTGAAAGCTCTTTTCCTCTAAAGTCATGGTTGCATAGAAACTAGAATCTGATGGCAACAACTTTTGAAGAATCTGATGCACTAGTAACTACAAAGGAAAAACATAACATCCCCACTTAAAATCACAGCACCAATTAATTTGTTTCGACGACACGAAGTCCATAACACAAAGGAACTAACCTGGGTGAAACCACGTAGAGTATGATGGTGTGACGTCAGCAAAGGAATTATACAAGGCAGCAATTCACTCAGATGTCTGGACTTGTACTCTTCAGTTGAGTGAAGGATGATATTTGCAGCTATAAACACATAGGAAGATAAAGCCTGCAACAGTAAGAAAACATAAGGTGATGTTTTCCCGTCATAGCTAGTGAAAGGGGCAAGCCCAGTGCAATAAAACTCCTGCTATGCACAAGGTTCGGGGAAGGGTCCGACCACAAGGGTCTATTATATGCATCCTTGCATTTCTGCTAAAGGCTATTTCCAAGGCTTAAACCCTTGACCTCCTAGTCACATGGCAACAACTTTACTACTAGTTACTCCAATGTTCCCCGTCATAGCTAGTGTATGTAGGCAATAATTAAATTGGTACAATTGAAGGTAGTAGTAAACTACACATCTTATCGAGTGCAACATGATAACAAAGAAAAATTAGTATACACTGACTTCTACCTCAGTCCACCAAAAGAAGATAGCTATATTAAACCTCCCTTACCACGAAAATGGACATGTATAACAACTTGACAAATCACAATTTGGTCAGTGCATTAAACAAATGCATTTTCAAATCCCTTACCCTATGAGGGAAGGGTACTTCTTTCACTTTAAATTAAAGTGATTAGAAGTTGTGCTAATTTATTAAACAAGCAAACAAAAATATTAACATGCTGGTCCCCTCCACTGCCTCGTTAATTTTTCATATTGGTACATTTTGTAATTTAAAGTTTGCACTAGCTTTCATTTTTAGTTAATTGGGAAAAAAAAAACAGTTTCCTGTTTTGAAGAATAGTCATGATGAATGTTGTAGCAGGACTATACGTTATATTATCCAGCAGAGAGAAGCATTTACAATTTTAAGTCTTGTTGCCCAATCAAAGGATGTTGTACCTCCTTCAAAATACAAGCTTTTCCATTAGTTTTCTTTTCCCTAATTCAACCACAAAAGATAAATTAAAAATGAATATTTGCGACGACATCTTTAAGTGACGGAAACCACAAGGAAAGACTGACAAATGTGACTATTTATCGATCATTCTTCAGTACATATCATCCTTGCGCAGGAATCATGCTAGCCTATGCTGTACCATTCCAATTTATCTGTAAATATGAAGTATTTACATCTTATCTGTTAGAAGGTGGAATGAGAAAAAGCTCACCTGAGGCCGCATATTATAATCTCGCAGCAATGGCACTAATTCTTGCCCAACCTGCAAAAGGAAAATGAATAATACAGAAACCCTCCTCTATCAAATGAATCAAAGATGCTTGGCGACGAGAAAAGGAAACTCATGAAGAATTTGAGAATCAACTACATAGTACTTATAACAAGGCTCCTCATATAGGAGCTTTGGGGTACATAACATAAGTTTCGTTTTCTCAATTCTTGGATTCCTAATTATTATGTAATAATCTGAAAGAATATTATACACAATATTCTTTGCGATTTTCTTTACTTTCAACAATAACATAATATGAATGTTTGTTCAACAGAAACAATCATCGGTAACTCAAGAAACAACTCCAAAGTAAATAGGGATGGATAATGTTGCAGAAGTATCAAAGACTAGTGGGAAAGCTCTTATACTAAACAATACTGCATGTGCAGCAAAAGTCCAAACTCAAGATAACCAAAATATTGATTGTGTGGACATCTCATCTAAAAGCTTAAACTGCCAGAAAATGCACATATACTCCCTGTAACACCCCACATCTTACAGTACTAGTACTATGCAAATGAAACGTGATATGGCTTTTCAAATTAGCGCCAATTTTTAAAAGTGCTTGAATCTCAGATTAGAGGGCGATATGTATGTCTAACGCTGAAGAGGGTCGAGTGTAAATAAGTTTTAAGTCAAATTGAGGAGATCACGATCTTAAACGAGGTGAAAGAAGCGAGGTGCTTGTAGGACTTAGGAAGCTAGCAGGTGAGTCACCTACATGCTTAGCTTAAATATGGTAGCTAAACGGAGACGAGGCCCGATGCTAAATCTGTCCAAGACCGATAATGAATAAAGTCCGTGTTAAGGGTGTAACTTTATCCCATTTTTTAGCACCGTAAATGGACAATATTTTCAGCCCAAGAATAGTAGAGAAAGGGCCCAAGTACATCACAACTCACTTGGTGAATTGGGCCAAAACTAAGTAAGGAGAAAAGGAAAAAGTGGGCAGCCAAGGCCTAACCAATTTGAACCCAATAAGGCCCAAGTGAAAGGGGCAAGAAGCTGCATCACCTGCTTAATAAAGTAAGGCGAAAAATGCCTTAGTAGGTTGGCCAAAATCCCCTTCAAAAAGGATTTAAAACAGCTCCCTTAAGCCATTTTAATTTGGACGAAAAATCTGTTTTTCTTGGTTATTCTTTGCTCTCTTTCGACGTGTGAAAAGTAGCCCTCACAACCTTACAAGGGTTCCTAAAGCAAGCCTAAACCTTGAAGTTAAAGGTAAGTAATGATTCTTGTGTACATAGTATGGTTTGATTATGAAAAACAAGAAGTATATGCTAGTTATGCTTGTGCTGGAAATTTGGACAGCATGTGTCCTAAGGATTGTTGTGCACTTTTCTTGTTACTTGAGAGGCTTTTCTCTTCTTGGTTGGCTGAGTTATGAAATAAGACTTATGTTCTTAACAAGGTTTACTTTGTTAGTGATGTAACCAGGCTGCTCCACCTTATTTACAGCCCGCAAGAGTGAGTTCTTATATGATATCGTAATTGTGTTCTTAGTACGAACTTGTGGGCTGGTGGTTGGGAATTGTTGCTCCACGACCTCCATCTATTTTAGAACTATTTTTGGACTGTTTTAAGGCTGATTGTATGTGTAAGTATGTTATATGCAGTTTGGTTGAAGTTAAAACAGATTTGGGATTGTTGACATCGAAATGTAATGGAGACGACGTAACGTTATGCCGCCTACTTGTATGTTTTGTATAATTGTTATGCGTTGTGCTTTGTGGGCTGTTGTAAGACTGTTATGGCACTAAAACAGGCTGCACATGATATGTATATGAGAATGTGTATTACAAAATACAATTAGAGGCGGAAAGGTTGAAAGGATACGCTCGGGTTTATAATTATACGCTCGTTGCCCGTGTATTGTTTTTTTTATGAGATTGGGTTGCCAAGATGTATCTATTGGTCGCTAATGCTAGTTTTATCACCCACTATATTGTAGATAAATATTTGGAGGAAGGGAAGGTTATCTCGAGGTAATAGCGAGGTCGTACAACGACGTATGTAAGGCTACTCGATTTCGTATTACTTGGCATGAAATCTAGATTCTTCCTTGGCACATAAAGACACTTACCAA
>JAPFFP010000103.1:19205359-19218351 GCA_026153255.1 Solanum medicagineum | reverse complement strand
ATTAAGGTGCAGCTCGCATACTTATTACTCTCAGATTAGCGCTTCATCATTAAAAGAGATAATTTACACCATTTACTGAAAAGCATCCTTCTAAGTCAGATAATTATATATACAACCATTCAGTGAAATCCTCAAACTTAAACCAGAGGCAGAACACGTGCATCCAAGAAAAATCACAAGAACTAGAATGCTTATAGGGAAAAACAAAAGAACTTCATCAGATCCTATCTTTGGTTTCTTAAGCTTATAACAGATAGGAAGGTCCATGAACCAAAGTACTTACCGCACTGTACTTTTTGCACAACTCTTTAGCAAGATCTTTGTCGTTCACCTGCATCAATAATCTAGAAGTTGGAACCTCCACAGATAAGTTATGTGAAGCATAGTCAACAATCAATGTACGAAATTCACGTGTGTTTGCTTGCTATGAACATTGTTGAGTGATATCAGGAGTCAGGTATTAGACATCACATATTTAAGCATTAATATGTAATTTCTTATCTATATAATGATATGCAAGTACACGAGTGGTTACTGTCTATAAATTGCATATATTCAAATTCAAGTCGCAAGTTTGTACAAAAACCAAAATTTGGTGTCACAGTAGCTAAAAGAACATACCCAAAACTTTAACCTACATCATTTCCAAAAGTTAGTTTTTCTTTTGTGTTGAGTCAAGAATCGGGGTTGGGGGAATTCAACAAGGATGATAAGAGCAGAATCCAATACCACAAAATTGAGAAGTTCGAGTAGGAACATCTTTCCAGATACAAGAGCATCACTACCGTTTCTATCTTCATTTGGCGTACTGGCTATTTCTGCAAGCCTGGAGAACATAACTGCCACTGAGACACGTGCATACAGCTCTGTGTTGATGAATTCCTGGTACAAGTCCAGCACAGGATCACTCCCATCAGAAACTAGTTCAACTTAGTGAAATCCCCTATTTCGTATATCGGAAAAAGTGAAACCGAGATAGTTCCCTTTCAGAAAATTCTAACTTGGGTAGAGCCGGATCTAAGCGTTGGCTAGGTGCTATCCATTTATCTACCAATTAGCTAAGAATAGAAAACAGAAGTAAGATGGAAAGCATGAAGCGGTAGTTGCTTATAAAATGAACTTGATCAACTCACTGAAACCACGAGGTTCTCCAATTTAAATAGATAATGTCCACCCCCATAAATTTGATAAATTGATATCTAATGCATCTAGTCGATTAAGTTCTCTCTATATGCAAAAATAAACTTAAAATAGAAAATTAAAGAATAATTTATAAAAACCTTTTGTTAATTTGTCAAAGAAACTCCAAGTCCAGAAACTGCAATGCTCATTTATAACAAGACTTGCCTTAGCACAACAAGGATGCTGATCAAACAGAAATAGCAACTCATTGGAGCTCAGTTTCATAAATACTCACCATTTGGCTAAACTAAAAATGGCTGGTGCCATAACTATGATCAAAATATAAACAGACGAACAATAAAATGACATCAATCAGTGAGCAGTCTTCATTCTTTTGCACCGGAGAGGTTCATGCCTGTAAAGGGTGATCTTTAAAAAAGAAGGTATCATTACTTACTTCAGTCAGCTCAGGATCTGGGCTTTTAGCCAGAACTGATACTTCAATTTTAGCATCACGATTTTCAGACAATTCAGCTTCAAAATCTTCATCAAATGCAACTGAAGAGGGATGAATTTGTACGTGCAAAAAAGTAGTTCACTATCATCAGAAGATACTGAAATGACAGAGAGAAAACTACTCCACATCTTTACAGTCAATAACATAATAACAACAACATACCCACTGAAATCCCACAAGTGGGGTCTGGGGAGGGTAAAATGTACGCAAACCTTACCACTACCTCATAGATCCAGAAGAAAACATAATAACTGATGGAATATGAAAAGTAAGGACAAACCTGAACCATATTGTGTTAACAACTTTAGCTCTTTCATATAGAACTTTATAATATTCGGAAAAGCAAGCCAAAGTCCAGTTAAATGCAAGGCAGCTAACCGAATGGTTCGTGGACTTTTAGTGCCCTCCTCGAGTATTTTGTCCACAAACTGCAGAAGTGGAGAATGTAGTTACTTTTCCCAAAAAACTAGTAAGCAAATAAACCAAGTTAATCAGCAAAGAATCACTAAAAACTTAGCACAAACACATAGAAGGGAAGGAGACCACCCACCCACTTCAAAGGTCCAGGTGCATTCTCATATTCATGCATCTCCTCATTGCCAAAAACAGAAAAGTGCATCACAGAAGAAATAAGTGCCGCAATCGGAGCAATCCTCCTTTTTTTGCAGCTGGCGTGTAAAATCCAAGAAGAGCGCACCAGCTTCCACATCATCTGTGTTGAGAGCATAGTTAGTAATATTCAATAGGTGATTCACCTAACATCACAAGAATGCCCACCCACAATTAGCAGAAAGTCAAAGTGATTTATCATTTTGGAAAGGGGCTGGGGGTAAGGATAACAGAGGAACAAAATGATTATCACACTATTATGTTGCAGTTATTGTTCCTTTTAACAAAATGCTTTGTCATGCTTCCTATGGTATTCACCATGATTTCTTCACTTCCGGTATTTCTTTTTTGAACTGTTTTGATATGTTTTTCCTTAAGCCGAGGGTCTATACGAAACCTCTTTACCTCCTATGGAAGGGGTAAGATTTGTGTATACTCTACCATCCTCAGACCACACTTGTGGGATTACATTAGGTTTGTTGTAGAATTCAAACCCTGGTCTCAATATCTTCTTTCCGGTTCCCTAAACTGCTAGATCATGTCCTTCGATGCACACTTGGCATATATCATTAGAACCACTATGAGTCTAGAAATCATTAAACTTATTCTTCGTCTTGAAAAGATTTATGTTGATTATGAGTTGCACAACATGAAAAAAATCAACTTAAATTAATGAGTAAAAACAACACAACTTGAAACAAAGGAAAGTAACATATCAAAACCACAGGCTAAGCATACCTGGGTGTCTATGCCATGACAAGCAGAGGTCATTGAATCTTTCCTTCCTAAAGCCAACAGCTCCATGATTAATCTGACGGATCTCAGCATGGGTAAAATAGAAGCGTCTCCAGCATTCTCAAGACTGCAACCATATCAATCAGACCTCACTAGCAGTAAACGCTTAGCTGATATAAGCAAAATTTTTGGTAATGAGCTCTTATCCTAAATTTCAGTTAAAAGTTAATGACAAGTTCAATATCTTGAAGAATTTAAAAGAGGATCACTAACCGTACGCTTCTTGTTCAATAACATTTTTGGCTACTAAGCTTTACAATAGAAACAGCACAAATAAACCTTCAAGTTCTCAATTAAAACGAATCAAACTCTAGTTATTCTTGCCAAAAACAAAAAGGATAGAATAAAAGGGGTCAAGGTTTCCCACATAAACATAGTTTTAAACTTCAAAATTAAGAAGAAATATTACAAGGTGTCCTGCAGGTGGGAGGCCAGGGCATGTAGGTTGGATAATGGGAATCAAATTGAGGAGATGGAGTTGACAATTAGCAAAAGGAGGACACAACTGTAAGGCTCGGGAGTAGGTCACATGAGGCTGTGATTAAGGAAGGATGTCAAAAGCTTTGATTACGAAATTGACGAGGTCGACATGAAATTTAAATTTGGCAAATGAAAGTTTTCTTTGACAGGAAATCTTAATGAAAAAGGTTGCACAACTCATCTTATTTATAGTTCAGATAAGAAACTAACCTAACCATTTCAATTTATTAACGGTAGAAGTCTACTTTGATAAGGAAGAGAATTATGAGTACAAAACTCATAATTCAAAGGTAAAGTAGAATTAACCCAAATAATTTCTTTAGTGATTTCTACGCAGACACATATGGTTGCTTACCTGTCAACAAGATCATCAAAAGTCCATATAAGTGTTGTCTCTGAGAAGTAAAAGTCATATTTTCTCAAATGAACTCCACTCTTAAGTGCCTTATTGGGAATTGATAGGAGCAACTCAAGGCATATCCACTGAAATCACAAGGAAGAGCGCCTTATCACAAAAGCACATCAATTTCAACAATCACAAGTAAAATCTTTAGAAAAAAAGAGCAATGCTGGCAATCTAAACTAACAGAAGTAAAAGAAGAACGCTAACAAAGTCACGGATCCTCTAGAATAATAACAAGTAGAATCAAGCAAGTATTAAGACTAGTGGTTATGTTTAACATCTCAATGGAGAAAAATTATCCCTAACAATTACCTAAATGATCCACCTGAAACTTGCATGCTTAGGTTTCTATGTGTGCTTTGCCCATTTTTTCCTAGCCTCAGACTTAAGACATACGTCCTGCGTTGTGTATTTCAATTGAAACTTGAGACATACCAGCTTTTCCAGATGTGCTGTGTCATTCTTTATCTCTGCCATGGGTTCTCATTTCACTACTTCCAGAGTGAAGCAAAAGCTTGTTAGCTTGCAAGCTCGAGCTAGAGGGAGATGTTTTGGACAATACGTGTTCTTTACTTTCAGTTTCAGGTGATGCACCAGAGATGTTAAGTATTATTAGTGCTTCTATACTGTGAACTCTTTCGAACAACTCTTTTTTCTCAATGACATCACCACCCTCCCTTCAGTATTTTGCCTACCTACTAAGATGAATTTTACGTGTGCAATACACAAGATATAATCTCCTTGTAGATATACCCTTATGCATGTACCAAATAAAGACAAAGAAGATCACCTTCCAGTTCAATAAAACTGCTCGTCGAGCTCGTGCCAAATTTCCCACAGCAATTATGCTATTGATGTTCTGAAGCAAAGTCCTGAGTAAGGAATCCAAGACTGGTTTACCATCAGCTTTTAATGAAGTTAACTCGTCACCTTCTGTGATATGATCTAACAGCAAATGGAACATGGACAGTAATCCTTCCAAAGAACCTGCTACTGCTTCATATGCTGCTAGGCAGATTTCTGCCTCAAGCTGGTTAAGAAATCAGAAAGGAACAGAGGAAGCAAGATATTCAAGTCAATTAGCTGTTATATTTTAATGCATGCCTAAGCACATCCAAGATTATCTAAATCTTACCTCTGAACTACATGCCGGAGATGTACAACTTATCTTCCAACAAAAGTTCCACAGATGGGTAACAACAGATGCAAGCGAAGCATCAGTGCCAAACTGTGCGGACCAACTGGAGATGGAAGCAACCGCTTTTATAGATGTCACCTGTCCAAAGGTTTGTTAGAAAACAGTCAGTCGCTTACAAATATGATAACTAGAAAAAAGAAAAGAAACACAAACTAGGCAATTTATGCACTGAGGAGAAAGGATTGGTTGATCCTTCAAATGTTTATGGAGAAGCAATAAGAAACGTGTCTTTACGTGAAGAAACATATTGAGCCATTTATAGCAACAATTTTTCACACCCTATTTATCAAAAGATCAAACACCTAGGATGTTTGACAGAGAGAATTATGTACCCCTACATCTTACAAACAATTAGAAGACAAAAATTATGACTATACCTGAGAGAGAGAAAACATGAATATACCCCAGAGAGATTACAAATAAAGTTTCATGATGTACATTAATAAAACAATAGAAAAAAAATTCTGAAAGAAGATTGAGGATTAAGAAAACAAAGGTTAAGACAATATCCTTAGATAATACAATGCATTTCAATTCAAAGGCCTGTCTTCTTCACTAATGAATGCATCTAAAGAGCCTCACAGAAAATATTATTGAGTTCCGTCCTGACACTAATAGCTTTATATCTAACATACATATCAAAAAGTTAGATGCTGACCCTAACTGCTAGAGGTTATTAGTTTAAGATGTCTTTGATTCAAAGTATAACCATGACAAAAGGATATTTTAGAGATTCCACATCAATATCAAAGTCCCTGCACAAATGCAGTATACATGCACATGACATTATGCCATAAAGGATCATACAGCCTGCAAAACTGAACTAGTCAATGAAGACGGCAACCGACGCTGACTTGGACCCCCTAGCCTGCCTCGGATGGAGCCAGAAAAATTTCCACCCTCTTCCATGTGTTTTGACCAAAAAATGCTGCACGACATTCCAGCATATGAGACTAGGGAATCCTGTAGGCAGGCAATTTAGGATTTTAGATAGATCTCAAAAAGGCCATAAATGAAATAACAGATAAGATTCCTGGTAGCTTACCAATACAGAGAAAAATAATTTAGAGAACACCACAAAAATGGTCGAGCTTTTCATCATTGAATATTGGCCAACTTTGTCAGAAATGCCAAGGCTTGTCTTCGAGCTTCCTGTTTTCAAGCAGTCAACCAATCTCCCTTGAAGTACTTGTAACTCATGGATGAAGCTCAAAAGAAGGATGAGAAATTTTACTGGTACCCACTCCAAATTGTTGCTACGATCACATACATTAGCAGCATGATCTTGAATAAACTGTACATGTTGCTACAAGTATTACTAGCCTGTAACCGGGACTAATATCTATAACATAATTCAAAGGTCAAACACTTTCTTTTTAAAAAAAAAACAAAAAAAAAATCAAGCACAAACAAAATCTACACATCAAACAGGCACCTATGAGCAACGCTAACTTGGCAAATTTAGAGAAAGACATCGTAGGATCAAATCTCATTTACTCGGTCATCCCTAAGAATTTCTCAAACACAAGCGGATGCTTAAAAACAACTGATACAGTGTGATACTGTGAAAGAGACAAGACCTGTTTAAGACACAGCTAGCTAAGGTAAAAAGAGCATGCAGCCTAGAATAAAATAAGACGAGACGAAATTAGAATCAAAAGTCCAACTCTAAGTTCTGTTTGATTACCCACCATCCCATTTCTTTTCCTAAAAGGATAAAGACAACCAAGCAAATGAACACAACATATTAGCAAGCATTGAAATGAAAATATGCTATAAGTGATCTACAGTTACTCAGATTTACAACCCTATAACAACTTGGACCATAAACTATAATACAATTCGCAGGCCAATAAGCTCGACACATCTTACAGGAACTTATGGATAAGCAAATTTAGAAAACGCCATCACAAGACCAACTGGTCATCCCTCAGAATCACTCTAACACAACTCGACACTCTTATTTTTGTCGAGTTCTAACACAATCAGACACTTAACACCAACTGATGCAATGTTATATGATGAGAGAGAAGAGACCCGCTTAGGACACGTCTGGCTAAGGTGAAACAGCTGTCTATAATGAATGAAGACAGGAGAAGAAAGTAGAAATAGGATATCCTCAACCACAAGTCCAACTCTTAGTTTTACTCCCTCAGCTTTTCGTTTACTCTCCATCCAAATGTCTCCCCAAAAAAATAAAGATGGGAACACACACGAACACACAACAAAAGCAAGTATTGAATTGAAAATATTATATTAACGATTTACAGTTACTGCAGGATTTCACAGATAGGATAAAATCATAAATGACACTTGATAGTAGAAGTTGAGACAACATGCTAAAATGAGAGAAGGTTGGCTGCTTTCCATATCATAGATAAACCGTCAAACACAACAGTTACACACTGATGATAGAAGATTAGAAAGTGTTAGAAGAGTACCGAGTACGAGGTAAAATCGCATGAAAGGAAGTTTGTGTTGAAACATTTATAATCTCTTGAATCCATGCAAACTAACAGAGAACGAAGCATTTTTGAAGCAAAAGACCTATATAGAGATAGTGGAATTAAAGTTTACTGGTATTGGTACACAAGTCAGGTGTTTCACCAGTTTCCTTTAGTTAGTGCAGAGATTTAATATCAGCGGTGAAGACAATATGAACCTCAAGTGTTAGAAAAGTCAGTTTATTTAAAAGACAAACAATTGAGTACTGTGATGAAACTAGTTCAAATGAATCAGAATGGCATTGAGGGTTCAGACAAAACACAACTAATTTGCAATTGAGGCTTAATTGCTGTTGTGTGCTTTATAATCCACCAAAATAGTGCAAAGAACTGTAAATTATTATGGAGTTGCCAGGTCATTATTTCTAAGAAGCAAAGAAAAAGCAAACCTTGGATATTGGATTCAAGTCCTCCTCTTCCTTAATAACAAGAAAAAGCACTCTTGTCCATCTTCTTGCCTCAGCTTCCCAAGAATCCAGATCTTCATCATCGTAATTAACAAAAATATCAATTGCATGAGAGGAACTTATCAACTTTCTTTGGTAACCAATGAGCGATTCCAAAAACTTGAGATTTGTTTGTAGACAGTCAGATGTAGAAGGTTTCTGTACGCTCATCCCAACCCATGCTTGTACCTTTAGTCTTAATGAACCTAAAATTAGCACAGGATAAGAACCCTTATTATCAATATATGCATTTGGAAAAAAGTATTTTTTTAATTACTATTTGCAAATAGATGAACCACAGATAAGCTTGAAAAAGTTAAGGTAAGGCTTGGCACATTGCTTGTACTTCTTCATTTGAGCTATTCATCACTAAAAGGTCAACCGGGGTACATACCAGAGTGATATTAGTTTAAAAAAGAGAGCACAAAAGATGAACCAAAAATATTCATAAAAAGCTTACAGCATGCTAAAAGGATGTGAGTGTACATGACATACCTCCATTATCAGTAATTTCTCGTGGCAAGCTTGAAATGAAAAGTAAAAGTGTTTCAAGAGGAACATCAATGGGAATCACCACAGAAGCAGCAGCAGTAAGAATGTTCTCACAAACTGGAAGAAATAAGATGGACTACCATTACTGTGAATTCAAATACTTATGTTGAAATGTTCAGTACTAAAAAAAATCCATTATAACCTTGGTGCCGATAAGATGGATTGAAATGTTGTTTACTGCTTTCAATTATATATCTGAAAGTGTCAAGCAAGTCTACTTTATCACTCGGGTAAGACTCCTTATCTTGCAAAATGACTGGTGATATATCACAGTGTTTTCCAATACCACAAGCCGCTGAAGCAATGCACTTTGTAAGACACATTAATCCAGCTCGTCCAAAATATTGCCTCTTAGCAACAGAAGCCAAACTTTTCAAAAAAGCAACCCCATTCCTGCCATCACATGTAACTTCAACTATTAAATCGCCTTAACAAAACCAGTCCAATGATGGTGGCTTCCCAAAAAAAAAAAATCAAGTTGAAATCTATGTGGCTTGGTTTTGTAGATTTAGAAGAGGTGTACAGACATTGAGATTAAAAAACATGATCTTTCAACAGTCAAGACTAGTCATTTTGTATATAGTGTAGACCCAAATACAAATAAGCAAAAAAAATAAGATGCTTAATAAAGAGATGATATGCATGGCAGAGGAATAATGGAGACACCATTAATACATTCCAATTGAGAGAGCTTATGGATTACAGGCAGTCTATAGTACATATCCTTGTTGCCTTATCTGGCGTGTTGTGTGTATGGTTTCATACTTCAAGACTGTTCCTTCAATAGACCATCCATTTCAGATGATTATTTGTAATATCATGAAATCCGCAAGGGACAAATGGTAGACCATTTAAGACTCTGTAGATAATGGTGCATCTCTATTCTTCGCCTCTTAATTACCAGGCAAAAGCCTGTGACAGGATTCAAACTTGTGAGTCATGACATGCTATTAGCTCCCACATCATGCATTGCGCCCTGACCATGTAACCAAAACCTTGGGAGCTTTCAGTCAGACGAATTATTTCAGATAAATCTTCTTATAATTAACCTATGCCAAAATGACCAACTAAAATTTTATTGAGTTCTTTGCCTCGCACTAAGATAAGGAGGAAATTCCCACCAGCTATTTTAGGAAGTATCTGATCCTCCATATTTGCTTGGTAGGAAATACTTGATCCTCAACATTTTTTTTTTTTTTTGATGAAGTAAGTGATACTATTAGAGAGTGAATTAGTTAAAGACAACCTTAAATTACCACCGTTTTGCATGAACCATACTTAAACTATTGGATATTCCAATTACCCACCTGGACTATAACTTCCTTTTTAATTAAAAAATCTCTGGTTGAATATGTGGTAAAATACTTGGGATAACTTGTTGAGAAGCGTGTGAGAGATGAAAAAAGTCATCAAAATGACTCCACCTAGGTTTTTGATAAAGTGGACGTTATAGTCAAGGGGTAATGGGAACACACAATAGTTCAAGCGCGAAAGTTTCAAAATGGTGATAGTTTAGGGATGTTTTAACCTATTCACTCATTATTAAAAGCATCAAGAAGATGCAAAATAGCACATTGTACAGGTGCTCATACAAAAAAGAGTTTGCTGTCCCTATTAAAGATGATCTATGCTATGGATAGGGAGCGAACAAATTCCAAAAATGAGTTAGGTGAGGTAACAGGGAAGATATTATCCCAGCAACATAATAAAATCAAACAATTAGCCGTAACGGAGAAAATTGGAGTTGCTAAACCATCACAAAAGCACCTATATTCCTTTCTGTCCAAATGACCCAAAAGATATGTCCAGAAATCATCCCAAGATCATCCTGATGGATTTACCAACCTTTCCATAAGCTCCAACTACTGTCAGGATGTTCAATACTTTCAAGCACCCAATTGAGTCCGAGAACTGAAATGAACATGTTCCATATGTCTGAAGCTACTGCACAATGCAAAAGAAAGATGCGTGTTTGTTTCAAAGTCCTGTTTGCCCCTAGCCTTTGGGGGCCAAGTCCAGGTCTATGGAAATCTGGAATAAGGTGATTGAAAAATGTGAGAAGAAGTTAGCAAGGTGGAAGTCCCAATATCTCTCAGTGGATGGAAGATTGACTGTATAAACTCTGTGCCTGATGCACTTCCAACATATATGATGCCATAATTTCCTGTCCCACCCTGAATCATCAATAGGTTGGACAGCATCAAGACAAAAGTTCTATGGCAAGGGAACAAAGACAAGAAGGCAGATTTTGGGGGTTGGGGATCAAGAATCCGAAGAATTAGAGTAAAGCTTTACGAATGAAATGGCTATGAAAATATTCAAATGAAAATCAGAATCTATGGGGCACCGTCATCAAAGCTAAATATGAGGAGAATGATAACTGGATGACAAAGGAGGTCACTACTCCTTGTGGTGTTAGCTTATGGAAATCTATCAGAATTTTGTTGAATGAATTCAAAGTTAACACCATAATCAAAGTAGCAGATGGAGTTTAATTGTAATCTGGAAGGATGATTGGCATGAAACAGGAACATGAAGACACTATTCCCAGACATGTACAACTTAGTTTTACATCAACATAGCACAATAGCAGAATTATGGACACCTCAAGGATGAAATTTTGTGTTCAGGAGACACGTCAATGATTGATTGGTAACAGAATTCTTCAGCACCATTGACCAATTTAGTGGTTTGAAGGCAGGACAAGACATCCTACAATGGCAGGGAAATAGGAACGGGACTTCTAAAGTAAATGCAGCTTATAGGAAAGATGAACCAACCAAACCAGCAGATACTCTACTGGCCTTGGAAACACACTTGGAGAGTCAAAATCCCACACAAAGTAGCTTGCTTTGTTTGCTTATTGGTGAAGGAAGTTGTGCTGACACAAGATAACTTGATGTAAAGGGGGATCCCTTTATGTTCCAGATGCTTTTTCTGTGGGGAAACTGCAGAACAGTAGTCCATCTATTTATACATTGCAAGGTCACAAGTCAACTATGGAGATTATTCCTAAGTCTCAAAAAAATATCTTGTTCCATGTCTGGGAAAATCACAGAAGCATTACATAGTTGGGAAGAAGCAAGAGGGCATGCTAAAAATAAGAACTGGAGAATTATACCAGCAGCTATATTGGGGACAATATGGAAGGAGAGAAACCTTAAGAGTTTTTTGAGAATATGGAGAATACCATACAAGAAGTCAAAATGAATTCATTGAAGTCGAAATAGAGAATACTTGCAGCTAAGAATAACGCATTTTGACTTTTCATGTTTTTAGTGTAAACAGATATGCTCTAATGATATTGTCTCTATCATTGATGTCTACTCATTATAGGGATAGGACGGTGGATTTTGGAGATCTTATGTAAATATGGTTTCAGTATAACCCATGTGCGGTGTTACAGAAATGGAAACCATTACCTACGTCAAAAAAAAAAATCTTGTTTGGCACATGTAGCATTTAATTATTGTGTGAATTCTCCTTCTGCAAAGGTTATCTTGAGTGAGGCAAGCTTCATTCGATGCAGTCCAACTACGGTAAAACAACTTGAGGGGGGTAGTTTTGCTTTTCAGATAAGCTTCCCAAGCCAATTGTCCACCATTTCGCTGTGGCTAGTAAGATTGTGTATATCCTGCTTTCACTTGTAGATCCCTTTGTCTCTTGTTCCCCAGGTGAGTTTATTTGGAAACTGCTTATTGACCTTACACCTTCCTAGTCTATCTCAAGAGGCTGAGCAGTTCTCCCAGCTTTCAATCTTGCACATTCCTTCTGCAAGGTGGATTCCAAGAGTTATCTACCCAATTTAAAAAGATACTTGAATATGCTCTGTTTGCTATTTGGCAGAGGTTCGGAAAGTCATTTTACAAAAGTTGAGTCCCCTAGCCACTTATCTTTTCCACACTTGACATATGCGCCATGCCTGTTCTGGCTGAACACCACTCATAGTTTGATTATGTTTCTCCAAGGTCCAACCTGATCTGCTGCCCCAGAGGTTTTATCCACCAGTTACTATGGACCCCATGTTTTGCATTTACCACTTTCTTCCAGATTGCACATACCTCCACAGCATTTCATGAGTAAGCATCTGTAGTGAGTAGTCATGTATGTATGCCCAAACCACCAAAGTATTTTAGGTAGCCACTTCCCCATATCACCAATGAAGTTTGTGTAATTTGTTGTTATCTTCCCATAAAAAATTACACTTAAATTAGAGACATGATTTTATGAATTGTGTGTGTGTCATTCTTCACACTAAGAATACATTGATGTGTATATATATATATATATATATATATATATATTACATATGGGCTGGGCCTTCTACATACTAAAAAAGAACTAACTACATTCTAACTACATTCTA
>JAPFFP010000103.1:19184280-19205259 GCA_026153255.1 Solanum medicagineum | reverse complement strand
ATATATATATATTACATATGGGCTGGGCCTTCTACATACTAAAAAAGAACTAACTACATTCTAACTACATTCTAACAATTACTCCTGATTCTGTCTAAATTATTCTGAACCTCTAGAAAGATGGGATAAGTGCAAGTGACAAATGCAAAACCCCATTGGCAGAGAGAGATGCATCAATGATTTTTCTTCTTTTCGTAAATGCATGTTGGTGCCCAGAAACTAGCTTGCAGGTTACAGTTCTCAACCTTTCCACTAAGATCTTTGCAGCAACCTTATAAACATTGTCGTCAATCAGACATATAGGTTCATCATGTTCAGTTCAATAAGCGCCTTTCTCTTTGGAATCAACGCAATAAATAAAACATCGCAGGATCTCTCCATTTTACAAAATTAGTGGAAATGACTCATGGCTCCTTTCTCTTCCGAATCAATGCAATAAAAATGAATTGCAGGACACAAGATTGGTAGAAATGGTTCATGACTCAATAATATTGCATAAATGAAAGGATTTCATAGCTTGATTGATCTATTATACCAGCAAAGCTCCACATGATAATGTCGATTTGTGGAGGTAGAAAGAGAGCAGGGATGGCTTGTTCACTATTAAATCATATTACCAGAAATTGCTGCGAGAGAGAGAGAGAGAACAATCTATCTACCTTGTTCTATTTGGATTCCAGGGATGCCCAAGGTGTGGTTTTTCGTATGATTAGCAGTGAAGGGGTTGATACTAACAGCAAAGAACCTGAGAAATAGGAGGATCACCTATGTTAGCTGGTGCTTCATGTGTATACGTTCAGGATAAAATGTAGATTGTCTTTGTTGCATTGCAAGATGGACGCACAGTTGTTGTCAATTGTCCTAAACTGGTTTGGAATACAATAGGTGCTGCCAGGTACAGTGAAGGAGGTCTCACCTAATTGGGCATTTACAAGGAAGAAGAGAAGATAGATGGCATGGGATGTTGCTCCATTAGCCATCATGTGGGTTCTCTGGAGAGAGATAAATATGAGAGCATTCAAAGGGGTTGATAGTGATATTGTAAAAATACAAAATAGTCTTATGTTTCTAATTACTTTGAGGTGTACCTATGAGACCCATATGCGTACATATGATTGAATCTCTTTCATACAGAACCATATTTTGGTGTTGATGCTCTACTTTTTGGTATACAGCTGCTTGCATATGTTTTTTTCAAAAAATATTATTTATAAAATTATTGAACTTACACAAACGAGCTTTGATTATTTCTCAGGCTTTCTGCAAAAAAACTCAAAGATAAATCTATCAGGTCTTGGTGCCTTTTCCGATACATAGGACTTAATAGGACTATAATTTCATCTTCCCAAAACTCTTGTTCAATGATCCTCTACAGTTGTTAACAAGTTAGATTATGCTTTCATGCTAAACAAATTTTGGTTGCAAAAACGTCTCTTTCCACATGGGTAACTTTTCTTTCTAATATATTCTCCATGAGAAGCAAGGCAAGATTGTGTAGATTAGGACTGACTGTTTGTTTTTGTTTAACTTCTGGCGTACCTACAACGTTTCTTATTAATATATGGGATACTGTGGCTGTTTTAGCATTTGCCATTGGGAACAGATGAGGAAATTCATCTTTTAGTGCAGTATCACCACGCCAAACTTAAAGACAACCTGAAAAAGTCCTTTTTCCTACTGAGTAACCTACAGATATTTTTATCAGGAAAACTGACAGGGAATTGAACCCTACGTGACTAAGAAGCCTACAGATTTTGCAGACCGACTTAACTCCTTTATCACTTTTACGGTCTCTTTCATAAGTAATCCTATATGTTTGAATCACCTCGTTGAGACACCATCAAAGGACACTTTCCTGCAGTTACTTCCTTGCACAAAGCATTCTCAACTGAAAACTTCCATTATTGTTTCCTTAAGGGTTTAGTTTACATAGCTGCCATATGTGCAATCTCTTTAATAAGACTGGACTCTCTTCCAACTCATAAATAGCATTCTTTAGCCACTAGTTCCATCTCACTAAAAATTATAGGGTACTAATCCGTATAATCCTAAGTTAAAACTTATCAATATGTGATAGCATACCTTTCATCCAGATAACCACTGTACAGGGAAAAAAATTGGCCAGCAGCTTCAATTGTCCAGGTAGAGTAAACTCCTCTTACACCTATAGAACATATGCACAAATAAAAGAATCAGAAATGCATGTACTCCAGCAGTGTGTGAAACAATATAGAATGTTGCTAAATCTTCGTTTAAGATACAAAAACAACAACAACAAGTAAAATCTAAAAAGTGTAGAATGTATGAGACCTTCCCACAACCTCATGGAGGTAGAGAGGCTATTTCTGAAGGACCCTCGGCTCAAGTGCAAAAAATCCCAATAAAACGAAAAAGGAGACAACGTAGAAAATATAGCAAATAAGAAGGAACAATGCAAAAGTACAGCAATGATACAGGTAAAAAAAACAAGAACTACAATAATACGTCAGAACCATGCCAGCCACCCTAAGCAAGACAACACTATACTATCCTTCTGCCCTAATGTGAATCCTCCACACCCTCTTGTCTGGGGTCATATCCTTGATAACTTGAAGTTGTGTCATATCCTGTCTTCCCAATACTTCTTCGGCCTACCTCTCCTCGTGTCTTCAATAGCCAGGCTCTTTGTTTAAGATAATGAAATATATCATTGTCCAAGTACCAAGAGAAAAGAAACATAAGATTTCTCTCCTTTTTTTTCTTAAGGAGCTTAGGAAGTCCATCACTGTGTCAAGTGTGAACTACATCTTTATCAATGGCTATGTTGATTTTCTTCACAAGAAATTAGGCTTCAACTCATTGACTAATTTCCATGTAGGCTTGAATTGATGGTTAGTCGTGGGTTTAGGTTTTGGACTCTTGGTATTTGCTTTTGTCTTTGGCACGAGAGCAATGAACGAGGCATTGAAGGACTTAATCATATGACAGTTATGATGAAAGCGATTGAGAGCCCCAAGAACCTCGGGTTTGACTAGGTCCTAATTTTTTTTGACAGATGGCCATTGTGAAACCATCCAAGTGAGGTGCTTTATTAGGGGCTATGTTGCTTGGACTCTTCAAAATGTCAATGGATGTGTGTCGGATTCTCCAAAAAGTAATGTGTTTTTGCAGAATCCAGCACGGATGTGGCATCGAAAATGAAGAGACCACGCAACTTAGATTAGGGGTACAAGACATGATTACAGCTAGCACTTCTGCTTCACTGAAGGTAGTTTCCAGGCCCTCCTTTTCATCAATAGTTAACACTCTCATCCCCTCATCCTCTCTGAAAGTTTTGATTGAAAGTAAGGATTTCTTCCTTAATAAGTTATTTATCTTCAATGATCTCCTTCCCTCCTAGTAGTTTATCTTGAGTTAACAACCTGGAAGAATTTAGTATTTTGACTCTGTTAAACCACAGGCATCTACCCTTGTGCCTCTGTGGTATCTCTTCTGACCTAAGCTGCTGGAATGGCATCTCGTTTGGCATGAAATTCTGAATATGTTTGGGAATATGATACTCAAATTGTTCTCCACACTTATGTCCTCAAAAACTAACCTTGCTCCCATCATCCACCCTGAGTGATGCATTCTCATTTAAATCTTCCCCTCCCATCATGATATTTTCTCCATGATACCCATAGGGAAGCATAATATTTTGAGTCCTCCATCCACCTTCCAAGACCCTGAATTGTTCCAATATCACCCCAAACCCACTGATCCCATGAAGTATAAACTAATGATAAATGCCTTTGTTTCATTTTGGTACAGCCAAAATGGACAGTTTGAGTTCCAATTTTCCAGGAGAGGAAAGAGTAGCCAGACTCAATATTTTCCTTCATACAGCAAAACCAGAGGCCTGCCCATAATTAATCATTTTAAAGCTTTTGATATGCCAGTTTCATGATACTTAAGCTTTAGCCCTAAAGTGTCAGCAAATTCCAGAATCAGGCAACCCAAAGTACAACGTAGCAGAGGTCATTCATTTTCCATTTGCATCAGGGAAGAGCTAACATGGAAAGTAAGGGTTTTGGAAGAACCCATTAGCTTTGGTCCCAACCCTGTATATGTGTTCAAAATTCACTTAAAATATGCATACAATAAAATTTGGCATTTCATAAGATTTGCCTCCACACCCCCACCTCCACCCCCACCCCCATCAGCCACTTGTAGAACACCACTTTAGCAACAAAGGAAAATATGGACCACATAGACCTACATGTGCTATAAGTAATATAGAGATAAATGTACCAAAATCTTTGTTGTGCACAGGATCATTCAATCCTTCTACGAGTGAACCAGTTAAGAAATTTTGCGGAACCAACTTTGCACAGTGGTTGTATTTTGTCCACTCTGTACTCAGAAATGACTGCATGACCAAGCACCTAACTGCAATGAAAAAAAGAAAAGGAACAAAAAGTGTAGCACAATATTAAAGGGAAATCCTTACACAATCTATCAGATAACAGTTCTCTACAATAAAAATATCAGTCTAATATTTTTTTCCCCTCTACCTTGAGGATTATCATGACAGAAACCACGTTCCCACAATACAGCTAACCACTCAAAAATTTCTTCTGAACTATCCATCCAAGTATGGCACACATTTCCATTAATAGTTTTTACTGAATTCTCTGGAGAGGAAGAGGAATCAAGCAACAAGGTCATCTGCAGGGAAAATTAATTATACAGTAGAGTGTCTGTTAGCATGTGTAGTGATGGTACATCCCATATGACTGGGATCGATAAACTTCAGCAGAAAACAAATAAAAGGAAACCGATACGGAAAATGCATAAAGGAAAAAGCAAAATGATCTGGAATAGAAATGCACATAAGACCGTCCACTGACCTATAATCAGATTTTTTAAATCACAAACTTTTTACTTCCTTGTTTTGAGTTTTAAAATCTCAACACTCTAATAAAGAGAAACACCTAAAATTAATTCCTTTATTTCTAACCAATAATAAATTAATAAAGCAATGTAACATGAGAGTTCAAGGAAATTCTTTCATCACAGCATCATATACAAAATACATTGTTAACTGCTTTTGATGACCAACATTCCAGACTCAAAGAAAGGAGAACACCTAAAATTAATTCCTTTATTTCTAATCAATAAATTAATAAAGAATCCTGACATGAGGGTTCAGGAAAATTCCTTTACATTTCTAATTGCTTTTTGATGAGCAACAGATGTTTCACAGCTATGCAAAATGAATGTGAAAGTATTTGACATCATATGATCAAACCTGGTGGTTCCATGCTGCTTCGACCAAGTGAGTGCCATACTCTTCGAGCATTTCATAAAGAAGAAAAAATGCTTCCCATTTCTGGTAGCAACTGGAGACTAAATCACTTGCCTTGCAAATCATCCCAACCCCCAGGGACATAGCTTCCTCCTTGGCCCACTTTTCCCTTTTAGTCATACCACGATGGGCTAAACTTCTTTTATCTTTGGTTTTAACACTGGTTTGATACTGGTTTTTCTCGTCTAAATTTATGGTTCTCTTCAATATATATAAAGATTGCTTCCTCACCAAGCTCTCCTTATCAACCTAAGAAGATTGCAGATATTAGATAAACAACAACATACCCAGTGGAATCCCACAAGTCGGGTCCGGGGAGGGTAGAGTGTACACAGACCTTACCACCACCTCATAGAGGTAGAGAGGCTGTTTCATGGGCAGATATTAGATAATAATAGGAAAAAAAGATATTTGTAGCAAGCGCTACTATCAAACAATGGATACACTATAGTAGATACACAACATACCAAGCCTTTTTTCATTTCATGCCAGAATTGTTTCTCAGCTCTCAAATCAAACATTTCTGCTGTGCTACTCATATAACTATATTGGTAGTCATCACTATAGGTAAAGAAAGACAGGCACAGAGAAAGTATAGCATACGCATCTCTTCTCTCCAGGGACCCCAAAGAAAACAATGTCTTGCAACTCTTCCACAGCTTCTCTAAAATACTTTTCCTGTAACCACAAATAAACTTGTGGCATAAGTCCAGAATTCAGACACTTATACATCAATCAGTAATCATCATGTCATGTGAATGGAAAAGCAAGAGAATTTTACCGAGAAAGTATATAGTTCTGTCCATTAATTGAGACCTCAAAAACAGAATGAGAATCGAACGCTCTGAATATGGAGGGAAGGAAAAAAGTGATTGCAGAAGAACGATGCTCCAAGCTTTGTGGAAGCATTATAATGGTAATATTGGAAAGATCCCAGAGCAACTTCGCAGAAAATTTCTCTGTGCAGCATCCGTCTACGAAATCCAATCCAGACACTGGTCTCACTGCACGTAAACTTTGCAGAGAAGCATCTAGTATCAATGTTAAAATATGACAAGAAACAGCCAATGGGAAATAGTTAGGATTGCATTGCACAAGATTGTCAAATGCTGTGCACTGTGGCTCCAAATGCCGGTCTTCAGAATTTTTAGAAGTCAGGCACAACTCATAAGCATCCAACTCTTCACTTTGAATCTCACCCATAGATAGTCCAACCAATCTTAACAAAAATGGGATAATGGTTACTTCAACAACCCCCCAACTGTTTGTATCAATGACAACACTGAAAGTCATACCTGCAACCTAAATCAATCGTCACATTTAATAGGAGGGAACCAAAATTTTGGCAAAAATAAACCACATCACGTATAATATAAAGTCCACAGATATTTGACACTACATCCTTATTCAAGTGAATGAAAATGTTTACCTTGTTATATAATTCACGATCATTGGAATGAACCAGCTTCATTAGGGGAAGAAATATTTTCCAAATGAATAACTGCATATAGCTAGTCTCAGCTCCTGTAGAAAAGGTCTAAAAGTTATAAGGCCAGTAAAATGTTTCGGGCCAAATGAAAAGATTTGAAGCCTATAACTAGAACACAACAAAAGATATCTGGCTAACAAACTAATATTTCCAAGCCTCAGAAACCACAATGGTTAAAATATGTGAAGGAACGTATGTGATCCTTAGACAGAGGCAAGCTCCATACTGATGTGACATAAATGCACAACCCGAAGCATATCCTAAAATATATGTATGGCAAGTCACAGATGACTTCTTAAATAATTTTCTTTTGATATATGTTATGTTTTATATGCAAATGATTTAAGTGCAGCAGTACTTAAAGTGGTTAACTGATGACCACTCAGTCAAGGTGAATTACCAAGCTGACTAAGGGTCCTTAATGCTTGTCCGCTACTATCTAGCACTTGAAGTTTGACTTTTGTAAGCTTCTTGAGAATGTGTCAAACCCATTAATTATTACCTATATTCTAATGGATTGAATTGAAGAGTTCAAACCAAAGTCTGACATGGAAAAGTGTGAAACAATGAAACCTCTATGATTTTAAGAAGGGAACCAAAATATATGCAAAAGAAAGTCATACATTTTAATGGTGAAAGGGAAAAATGAAATGAAATATCAAAGTAGCTGTTCAATTATAATTTGCCAAATGACCTCTTTCTTTGTTTTATATTGTAAGTGCCTTCAGGTTTATTTTTTTTCATTTCTTCAATCTTATATTGGAGGAAGTTTATCTTTCAAGCTTTAAGTGAGAATAAGTCATAATTCAACTTTCGAATTGGGGCATATAACTATGACTATGGAGAACAAGGAAAAAAAGTTATTGGAGGAAGCATTATCTTGTAAATACCTATTTTTTAGTTTTTTCTTTTTTATGACAAGGGAAACCCACAGCCGCTACCCTTTGGGTGCTCACAAGTAAAACCCCCGTCCCTATGCAATATATAACAAACCACATTCCTGCACTAGGCAAGCCCGGTGTGATAAGTTTGACCCAAATAGCAAACCCTTGCTTTTGCTAGCCTTGGGTTTCGAACTTGAGACCTCGAAAATGAAGTCTCAAGCCCAAACCACACCACTGGTCCACCACGACGGATTTTTTAAGATTTTAGTTATACTAATTCTCTATCTTTTTGTAGCACATTTAACTACCATAAAACTGAAAAGAGAAAAAAAAAAGAATGGGGGAAGATAAGTGAGAAATACAGGGATCAGATTAGAATTAGTAAAAGGGTGAAAGTAAAAATTGTTGAATTATGACTATTTCTAACTAAAAGTAAGTGATCATTAAATTACAGTGATGAATAAGTCTGATGCGAACAAATTCCAGGAATGTAACTGACCTGAATTCTTCAGAAGATGACATATTGCACTAAAAAACGAAACAATACAATTGCGCTGCTCAAAATCCAAATCTTTGTTCCCATCTAATATACCCTACACCGAAAACACCAAACACCACAGAATATTTAACAATCAAAATATTTTTCACTCCACATTCCACATCAATGTGAATATAGTACACGGAAAAAGAACAAGAAAATGATATCAAAACTTCAAGTCTTAATGATCAAAGACAACAATAAAGCATATTTTAAAAAATGATAAAGGATTTATTTCCTAGAAAAAGGTATATTCCAATCTGATTCCAGTGAAGCTTTAGGATTTATATATATCTCCAACAAAGCATATAGATATGTGAATCTTTCCACATCATAGATATCAGATTCACATACTCTTTTTTCCTTTTTTTAATTTTTCCTCTATCATATGCAAACAATTTACAAACGATAAAACTTATCAAAATACTATTTCTAAAAGAAACAACCCGAAGGGGGATGTGCAAAGCGCATGCAAGTTCAGTTCGATCTCTATACGTATAGGTATTATTTTTCAGAAAGTAAAAGTTCACACCCAGATCATACACACTGTCACAAAGGAAAATTAGGTTCTGCACCCACTAATTCAAAATCCAGCATCTGCCTCGGTTAGCTTTTCTAAAACATGGTGCAGCAAAATAACTAGTGAATGTTAAAATTCATGTATAGTATATATATCAATGGATAATCTATGTATACTGATTAGTAAATGTAAATAGTGAATCCCCGTTGCTATTTAAGTAAAAATCCCTACTTTCATTCTACAGTCTCTGTTTTAGCTCAGTTGATATCAGAATTCTTTTCGGACGGACTAAAAATGAAAGAGTATCACATAAAAATAGGAAGAAGCTATAATAAATATTCCTTCTGGGCCAATTACTAAAGAACCAGCATACCTTGCTGAAACTGGGGAACTTGTCCAGGAGACTGGAGAAAATTGAAGAAGGAGCAGAGTTAGTTGAAGCCAATATACAGTCCAGCATCGCCGGAATAGCTGTCGGAGGTACTTGCCGGAAACTTTTGAGGAGTGAATCAACTATTGGGTCCATTGAGTTCATCGGCGAGTCAAATTCCGGCGAATGGATTTTTAACGGCTAATTTTTAATGCCTATAAACCCTAAACCCAGAAGAGCGCCGGCGGGGGGAGAGGGGGGTTGTGGAATGTTTTGAATTTTTGAAATATGTCCTCATACATTGTTGTATTTGCATGTGTTTCCTAAAACTTTCGGAAAATGTCAAAATATACCTCAAGGTTTGTAAATTGTCGTATATATGTCACAATCTGACAATCATCATCATCAAGAGACAACTATCACATGCAGTTTGTAAGATTCAGAATATTCCCCCCAGCAAAGAAAAAAAATTGGAACTTTTTGGGATTATATAGAAGTTAGCAGCTTATTCATCATCACAAGAGCCACCCACTCAAGTTCTATAAACCCCATAAACATAATCAGAGCTGAAACAAGAAGACGACAAAATCACAGAACAATCAATAAGAACCCTTCAAAATCTGGATTGTTGAGTCTATTGGGCAATAATAATATCAAGATGCAATCTTTTTCACCATTTTCCTCTCTTTCTTTCTTTCTTCTCTTAACAACTTTGAGTAATCCCATTTTTCACTCTTAATTTGGCATTTTAGGTGATTAAAGTTCAGTATTGTCTGTGTAATGTTGCTTATGTTTCCTTTTATCTTAATGTTCTTTCAGGTTTTGTGAAAACTGCCTTAACCCAAGATGGGGTTTGCTCTGCACCATCAATTCTTGATGCTGATTCCAGTTCTCAGCCGCTTTACTGGAAAGTTACTAACCCCACACTTTCCCCTTCTCATCTTCAAGGTCAGTGTGCCTTGTTTGGCTCCATATATAGTATTGGTAACAAGAGAACAGTGAAATCATTGAGTTCATTTCTTCTGTTCTGGTTGTTGAGAATTCATCAAGTTCATGTCTTTTAACCATAACATTTCTTGAAATATTGTTCTTTCATACTAGTAGTCGTAGTTTTACTCTGGTAGTTTCGTGTTGTTCCATTTCTGTTATTATTCATGTTTCTTTGAATTTTGATTATGGTATTATTTTGTTGTAGTGGCAGTTCCTGTTTAGCATGCTTTATTATGCTTTCTTTAGCATTTTGTTTTGCATTCTTCACTCCCTATTTTTTTGAACCGCATTGTAATGCTTTTACTTGAGCCGAGGGTCTATGCAAAACAGGCCCTACCTTGGTAAGGTTTGCGTACGCACTGCACTCCCCTGATTCACTTTTGGAACTACATTAGGTATGTTGTTATTGTAGTTTTTGAAATATTGTAAGTGCTCATTTCTTATAGAACAATATCTAGTCATGTAAAAGCTGATTACAAGTAGCTTATATTAGAATAATGTGAATCTTATTTATCAAGTCTTTTGTAACCATAGCATTTGTCTTGAAAAACTGGATAAGTGTTTAATTCTCATACAATGAACATATCAAGCTACTTATTGCCCCCAGGGCATTGGTGTAGTGATAAGAACAAAATTCTTATACATTCAACACTATCTAGTTACTTACTTTCCCAGGACTTTGGTTTAGTGATAAGAGTGGTACTTGTGATGTTTGGGTTAGCTGCACGACTGCACGTCATGGGTTTGATCCCTGCTGCAGACAAAAGTATGTTACGGAGAAGGGTAGAGGAGTGAGCTTATTCTGCACCGGACTTCGAACACTTTAGCCATGGGTCCTAGCGATCTCTCAGTTATAAAATCACAAACGATATCAAGTTACTTCACATTAGATTACAGATAAATTAAAATAGGCTAATGTGAAGGTTTTATTGTCAATGATATAACTTTATGAGAAGTATGTCAATTTATATAACTAAATTTTATTTGCTAATGGTGTGCTAGGAAGAGGTTGTTGGATGCTATTTTACTCTGCTTGTTTGTTTGTGACCATGCAGTTCTATTCTCTTAGCAACCACACATATATTGGGTGTCTTTTTATTTGGGATATTCTTGGACAATTATTTCCAGTGGTGCTCCTGCAAATGTTATTGCGACAATGATGGTGTAGATGAAACTGAATTTGGCTGTTGATTTAGTTATTTATTTATTCTTTGTTTGCTTGCAGACTTGCCGGGTTTTACTCGTAGTGTGTATAAGAAGGACCATGCTTTAATTACTCCTGAAAGCCATGTGTTTAGCCCTCTGCCTGATTGGTATGCTCAACCAACCATTTGCATTATCTGGTTGATAGACTGATATATCTTGGTTGATTACTCATCTAAATCAATGTGGCAGGAGAAACACTTTAGGCGCCTATCTAATCACACCAGCAATCGGCTCTCATTTTGTCATGTACTTGGCAAAGATGCAAGGTGTCTTCTTAATGCTCCAATGTTGCTTCCATATTTTTCAGAATGATTAAGGAACAAGTTAATCTGCCATTTAAGTTTTCATGTATATATGTTATTCAGTGGTTTGCTTTCCGATTAGGTCCAAAAGAGTCTCTGAGGATGACAGATGAATCTCTATTTTTTACTAAATGACTTTTGTGGAGGAACTGAGTGAAAAAATTAAAAAGGGGAACTAGGAATGTGGGTACATCTCTGTTCTCCAATGGCGGAAGTAAGAATCCTAAAAGTGATTTAAAAATATGAATGCCAAACCTAGGTTTTGTAGTTGTGATCTAAAGCAACTTTTGGATCCCCATTGTCACTATATTCTAAGCCCCTCCCTCTAGTGAAGGGGATTCAAAAACTTTATATATATGTATATATGTGGACAAAAATTGTTCTTACCCTATTTGCAGAATATATTATTTTGGCGAAGGGGTTTCAACCTTCAATGAACTTAGCACCGGCACTGCTGTTCTCCTAATTTAAGAGAAGTGACCATTCCGAAAAAAGAAAAGAATAGAAAACGGAAAAAGTAATCAGAGAAAGTGCTATGAAGTCCAAAACAAAGGGTTCTAAATATTATATCCTATCTAAACTAACAATAGCACTAAGAATTTATAGGCACATCATGCTACAAACGGTAGTCTCTATCCTGAGCCCCAATGTCAAAATATTATGGCCATGGAAATGCGCATGGTGCATTCTGTAATCGCTCTGTTAATGTTAGTTGTAAATATCTGTATTTGTTCTTCTTGCAGAAAAATCAAAATCAGGGCTCCCTCCTAGTGATGTTGAAAGGTGGGAAGATTTTTGATGATTTTTTCTTTTTTCCAAAATTTCTTGACACAGTTTATCTTAAATTGATGCATGTTTTTTCCAATTAGGCAATTACAGCCTCTTGTGCAACATTTTTCTAGTTACTCTACTTTTTCTACAATCACAAGGAAATAAAAAGTTCTAGTACTTCCATTATATAGTATTTCTAACTCTTGCAAAATCAGGTTCATATTTGTGGTCCAGGGAAGTGCGGTTCTCACCAACATATCCGGGAACGTCCACAAACTGACAGTACGCCAGCTATACTTTTAGCCTGCAATTTCTTTTTATTACTGTAAGGAAATTTGTGAAGCTGCTGCTATGCATAACTGATATAATGCCAGTCAGCCATCAATTTTGTGTATCAGAGAACGCTGTACTTGCTTTTTTCTTATTCGTGGGAGCAGATATTGATGTGTTGTGCAAACATGATTTAACTTGTAGGCGTCAAGACTCCATTCTAATGTGAGTGCTATGCCTTAGGTTTTGAGGCTATACTGTGGAATTTGTTTCAGTTAAATAACATGTCGTGTATTAAAGGCATCTAAAAAGGCTTATAGAGGTCTTGCACTACTCCGTCCGTTGTTTAATATTTTGGGTCAGGGCATAGATTCTTTAGTAGCAAAGTAGGTAGAAAACCTGAGTTGATGTGTTGATTAGGATGTCATCTATATTTTTAGAATTTCGGCTACTGAAGATGAGACATGGTGATTTGTCGATTAGGAGTCTTATCTTAAAATAATTAGTTCCTTCAATAAAGGACATACAAGCTGCTATCTCTTTCTTGCTCTTACTCCTAGCTTTCACATGGCATCAAAGTCAATCTTTAACAATCCCATTGTCAAACCCAGATGTCCCCATTAAAACACAAGTTGAAGCATCAACGCTAGATTCAGGTTACGTGTGTGGGAGTTCAATGGTCTCCCAAGTCGGGCATACAAGGATATCCAAAAGAATTTTATATAGGTCTTGGTCTAATCTAATCATTACTTAAGATTTTAGGTTGAATAGGGTTGGTATTCAGATTCTTCAAAACTTCTATTCTATCTTTCCTTGACATCTTTCAATCAATAAGCAAATCCACCTGCCTCTTCCTCCCTGAGACATCTTGAGTGAAACTTGTATACTACTTATGCTTTCTAACTTTAAATGCAGGTTGATTCGTATGCTTATCTGCCTCCCAATTTGGATCACACAGTGGAAACTGATGCAGCTGCTGCTCTTATTGTGTTTGAAAGGAGGTCAGTCTTTTATGTCATGTTACCTCATGTTAGTATCATTCTGTACACTCAGATTGACTTGTGGCATCGTAACAACATGCATTATTTTTCCCACATCTAATTTTGATCACCAAGTTTCTTGTCTACCTAAATTTTAAATGCTCAAAGCCTTTGGTTTAGGTATTCTGGCTTGGAAAATCATGTTACTGAGCAAATTGTTGGCTCAACAGACAAGCAGCCCCTTCTTGAAACTCCTGGCGAGGTATCCTTTTCCTCATCTCTACTTTTCTAAAATACAAATTGATTCCCTTGTTCAAACTATGTAGTTCTGTTTCTTTTGCCTCTCTGTTCAATATTCTACAATTCAGATCCCTCACAGAGAGGGAGGAGGTGCCCCTTTTCCTTTACTGTTTTAGAGTTTTGGTTTTCATTTGACATGGGACATAATAATTAATAACATTTCGGTTGCCAGATTTTTGAGCTAAGGAAGCTTCTTCCAACGTCTTTAGCTTATGATTTCAATATACACGTGAGTTCTACCTCTTGTCTGTGGCTAATTTTTCCCATTGAAATATGAGCTTGTTTATAGTTGGTAGAATTAACTTAATATAAAACTTCTGCAAATGAAACAAAGATTTTGCTAAAATGTCAATGATGTTCCTTGAAGCTGACCAAAAGTGTGTACAAATTATTTTTTTTAACCTGCAGGCAAAACTAATATATATAGAACTAAAGGCATCCAATAGTCTAACTTTGATCTTCTTGTGTATTTTCCTAAATTCTTCGTTCCCTTTTGTTTTCTGCACATATTTCTGGCTACGGAAGATCATGGATTTTCAACCAGGAGAGTTCCTCAATGTCAAGGTATGTTTCCACTAGCATTGCCTCTGTTCCTTTCATTGGTTCTGCTAGTTCAGTCACATTGGACATCACCCAGGGCTTAATCTGTGTTAAAAGGAAGACAAAAGTTTTTTAAGATTGCCTATAACAATATTTTCCGTTACCATTCTCAAAAAAATAAGATAACAAAATTCTGCAGCATTAGTCATTAGTTTAGATGATTAACTGGCATCTGCTTGTTCTTCACAATGTACTTTGAGAACTGAGTTGTTTTTCACCTGTGATTACTTCAAGTTTGTATATTACTGGCTGCAGGAAGTTCATTATAACCAACATGGTTTGCTGCTGTTGGAGGGGCAAGGCGTCTATCGACTAGGTGATAGCTGGTAGGAATCAAACTCTATATGTTGAGCTGGATTTGATGATATGTTCTGGAATCATTAACTTGTTTGTCTTGCACTATGGCTCGTAGAAGATAAAACGTATTGACAAAAAGTATTTCTATAACAACAGAAGTTTGAGAGCTTAAAAGTGAGAAATGATCTGCATAGTGTGTGTCAGTTGAACTTTATAGATGCCTAATTATATAATGTCTTTACAATTTTCAGTTCCTTTGAGTGCTATCGTTGGGCCATCAACATTTGGTAGTTTGAATGTAAAACCTAAGATCTGCAGATGATTGAAAAATTTGTTTTCCCTTGAGATATTGACCTCAAGAAGTTAGCACCCTCTTAGTCTACTGTTATTTACCCCATCAAGAACATACTCAGCATGAGATATCCATTTAAACACCCCTTTCCGTGCTAACACTATCTGAGCGTCTTCATTTTTCACGGTATAGGACTTCTTCCAGCCTCTGAGATCCATGAGCTAGTCAGTGTTTGCCATGATTCATCAAAGACTTTGATCTTACTTTCCCTTGAAGCCATTTCTAAGGACATATCTCTGAACAATTTTAGGAATGAAATGAATGGAAGAATACTTACTCTCTATGTATCTGGAATAGATTTCTTACTTTGATCCATCGACACTTCATAAACCTTCTAAAACCATGTTATGACATTCTCCCATTTTCCTTTGGATTATAGGTACCCAATTCAAGCTGGTGATGCTATTTGGATGGCACCATTTGTGCCTCAGTGGTAAGTGAGAGATGCAGGATCTTTGTATTGCAAGTATGTGAAAACATATGTTAGCGATATCTTTGCTCTTTATTGCAGGTATGCTGCGCTGGGCAAGACGCGTTCACGCTACTTGTTATATAAAGATGTAAACAGGAATCCACTGTAGTGTCTTTCTACTTTTCTGAGTATGGTTCAAACAGCATGATTTCAACAGTGCTGAGCAATGTCACCCTTTCTCCTTTGATCCTCCCGTTCCCATCTTTTACACGAGATGACTCGAATCATTAGATGGTGGCCGAGTCTTATGTGTAATTTATGAATGCTTAATAGAAAACAACCATCTGGCATTGTTAGTTTTGTCAGAATGAGGAGGAAAGAAACAACTTTCAAAACATAGCCATATATGTTATTCTTGCCTACCTTATTGTCCTTGCATGTCATCTTAGTATGAGAAGGGCAAAATAACTAATTTTTGGTCTGAAATTGGAACATAATATCTAAAATATTTTTGAAATAAAATTCATGTTCAGAAACCACATAAAAAGTAGTACACGTCACAATAGCTGACACCTCAAAATATTTTGAAGTGTTTGAACTCTCCAAATGCAAATAGCAGGAGCATTCACCCCCATAAAATACAGCATTAAGACCAAGGATAAAAGAGGAAAAGGGAGAAGACGAGCCTAATTTCAAGCAGCAAAACAACATATCAGCAGCTTAACAGGTCTAATTCGATATTACTTGACTCATGGTTCACGTATAGAGTCCACGAAGTTACTCAAGTTCAGTGATATAATGTATATTTAGTATCACAACATGATCTTTAGTAGTCCAAAAATGACCTTATGATTACTTGGTTATGTAACCCAACCAAATACTCTTAAGTAATGAAACCAGATACAACTGGATCAATGACGATTGCAGAGGAACTAAAATGTCTTCTGAAACCAGCTGACATGACAAGTATTTAAGTATAGCCAGACACTCTTCCTATGAGACCTGCTCGACATGAGGCATCTGCATAAAGAGAAACTCAAAGGATTTCCCTGATTTCTCAAACTCAAGCATGCTAAGAGCAACTTCACAACTTTGTGAGACAATAGGCTCGGGATCCTTAGCAAAATCAACAAGAAGAGCAAGACATTCGTCATCTGCTATAGACCCAAGAGCTTCAGCTGCTTCATGTCTAACCATTGGGTGCTCATTGACATCTTTAAGAGTCATAGACAGGGCATCTGAAGCCCTTTTGTTCTGCAACTGACCCAATACATAAGCAACCTCATGCCTTAATAGAGCACTCTTTGAACCTAGAGATTCAATAATTGCAGAAATAGCTCCCTCTCCTCCATTGTTTCTTAGAGCAAAAAGAGCAGCATAGCGTTCATACATGCCTTTTTCTTCACTCAAAAGAACTTTCCTCAAGTCCTCAACAGAGGAATAAGAAGCAGGAACAGCAGGGTCCACTGACAGGAAGGGTGAAGGTGCCATTTTTGTGGAGCCGTCATCAGTTCCTAAATTCTTCAGCTCTTTGATTCGACTAAGAGCCAGTTCACAAGTCTCTCGGACCTCTTGGGCTGGATCTGAAGCTAAACTTCTTTCTAGAAGTGAAATATTACTTTCTATGCCAATTGCACCAAGGGCTTCTGCAGCCTCATGCCGAACAATTGGATGCAAGGAGAAATCAAATAGAACTCCTTCTAGAGCAGGAATAGCATCAGCATCTTGCATTTGACCCAATGCAAATGCAGCCTCATGTGCCAAGAGATTTGAGGGGTCTCTTGTTGCATTGATAAGGGCATTTCGGGGACCTGATCCCCGAAGGTTCCTTAGAGAGAAAAGAGCTCTGAAACGCTCAAATATTGGCTGGTCTTGGTCCAGCAATCTGTCACACAGAAACTTCTCCATCTCCTGAGAGACTTTAAATGAACTTTTTGGAAGATTGTTTTGGTCCTCCACTCCAACTAAATTTCCACTCTCACCAACTCTGACCTCCATGTATATGGATAAGCAGGAGTCCAAATTCAACGTTGGAGAACTTCACTGATTGATGTTGTCACTCAACCAATTATCGTGAGTCCCCTTCAAGAGATTTATGCGCAGGTGCAAGGAAGTATTACTACTAAACCAAATTTAGATCCTGAATCAATTGCTTTATCACTCCAATGCCAACATTAACACAGTCTTGATCCCTGCAATTGAAAAACATGCATTCAGATGCAATGGAACTACGATGTTGTATCTGTTGCATAAGTAAACCTCCTGTTGCTTTCATTCTTGATATGAAGAATAGATAGATATGGGCATAGAAGTGCAAACATTTTACAGATGTGAAAGCAAAAATTGAATCCCACTTCACAATAGTTTTAATCACTCAGAATGTGATGAATAAGTATTAGGATAAGCAACGTATTCTGGACAGACTGTTCCAATGCAACAATCAGCTCCACATTATGGCTCAACCTTCTCAATCAGGCTTATCAAGACCTAGACTGATATTAATAAAACAAACAATAGTTTACAAAAAAATATGAAGTCCGTCTGACTACTATCTCCAACCTCAAACTTATTCCTTCTTTACCTCTCTTAATTCAACATACGTTCGCACTTTCTCAGTAAAGGTTCTCTATCCATTCTTTATCCTCCAAACAGATAATCAACAGAACAACAAAACTGTTTTAAGAGAAAAAACAATCCCTGCAGCACCACAGAAGATTGAGATTCCTTGTATTCATGGAACTTCTATTCATTCCCCAGATCTTCAAAAAACAATCATCTCTCCCACATTTCAGTTTCCATCTAGCAACATTTCTAGGAGCCAATTTTGAATGTTTCTCGTACTTCTAAGACACCTCATATTTACAGTAGCAATACTTGACATGCATATGAAAAAAAATCACCTTTTCTGCAGTTCAATAACTATAAGAATCGTTTCATCTCTATTAGGCTTGACTTTCTGTTAACAAATTGAAGGACACTAATTTCTTTCAGAAAATAAAGCATCAAATTGCGAAATCGAACAAAAAAAAAAAACAAAACGAAGCAATCGTTTAGCTTAGTAAGATAAACAGACCTTTGATACTATCAGCTCTTCCGGCGAACCCCGCGTCGGGAATTGGGGATTTCTCGATTGTCAATTAGGGTTAGGGTTAGATTTTGAGGAAGAAATAAACTGCATGTTTTACATTAGATTCTATTCCCTTTTTTTGACTTTTTGATTTAAAAGTTATGTGGACCCTACCTTCTTCATCTTGTGTTTTCTTTTTCTCTTCTTTTATTGTCTAATTTTTCTCTTGAATTCATTTGTTCAATTTTTTATATTTATATACATAGATACAACAACAATAAAATAAAATAAAATATACCCATGGAATCTCACAAGTGGAGTATAGGGAAAGTAGAATGTACACTGACCTTACCTCTACCTTGTAGAAGGTAGAGAGGTTATTTACTGAGAACTCTCGTCTCAAAACCCAATAAGCAGAATAAACTAAATGTGAAAAAAATGAAAAGGAAACAGAAATAACGACTAACAACGAAAAGCACATGATAATGATACCTCTAGATACACCTCTTATTTTTAATTTTTTAAATTATAATAGAAAAATAGGAAGGAAATTATAGGATGAAGAATTAAACTTTCGTCTACGAGATAAAAATTTAGGTAGTAAGGGTAAATTATGTAACTAGGCAGACATATATACTACTGTAGTTTGAAAAAATTACAATTTATAGTTATAATTAGGGTTTTGTTGTTATTTTCTCTCTTCTGTCTTCCTCTCTCTCTATGTAATTTCTTGCTAGATATATAATACATATGTATACTAGTCGTATATATATAATTATTTGACAGATATATATATATATATATATATTCAAATGGACAAATATACGTATATAATTCGTCTCTCCTCTCTCTCCCTTAATCTCACTTTCTAGATATACAAATACATATGTATATTAGTTACACATATACAATTATTTGATAGATATACACATACAATTTGATAAATATACATATACAATTCGTCTCTCTCTCTACTATGTGCCCTCTCTCGCTCGCCCCTCTTTTATAATATGTAGATACAAAACATAATTTTAGCACATTATAACTATATTTGTCTTATTATATTTTAATTATTTGCTCTTTTTGAAAAATCCTTAAAAATAATCACATCAACTTATACTTATGCCTCTATCACCATAAAAAAAAAATCATCTCAATTAGATTTTTGATTGTTTTTCATAGTTGGAGGACCATTTTACCCAAAAAAAAAAAAATTAAAAAAAAAAAGAAAGAAAATAGTGGGAAGAGCATTAGTGCTCTATATTTAAAGAATAAGAACGGTTTTAATTAATATATAAAAGTATCTTTTAACTTGAGTTTCGTTGATATTTATGTTTTTTAATTTTGAATGTGAATGAGTAAATATTTAAAATTTATATAAAATCAGATAAGTATCTACGCACTTTCTTTGTAGCCGACATAATACAAATCGGTTGGAGTGTATTCTATATGAATTACCACATAAGACGTGATTTATTTGACGCTACATAGATTTGTCATATGAAAAAGTTAAAGATCTCCCCGATCTTAAAGACGGATTCAAGTTAGTTTAGTGATTGTTGGTTGCTTATTAGAGTTATACATGTATTAGTAATAAAAAAATTAATTACATATATTTATTAATTATGCAAGATTTAATTATTTGTGTATTTATTTTTTATTTATCAACCATTTCATCTTCTATCCACAATACATAAATTGACTCGCATAGTTTATTAATGTAAAATTTTAAAATAATAACTAAACACCATATATATGCTAAATTTTATATATAATGTGAACCATTGTATTGTAAAAATTGATAGATTTTATCATAGTCATTAGGGCCTCCTAAAACAATCTATTAAATTCACCGAGTTATTTTAAAGGATCAAAATGACCAGCTATTAATGAAACTTCTTGTCGGCTTTGTAAAATATTGATTGGATCGTGGACTTTTGAACACATCATAAGTTAAAAGATAACTTATGTGACCAGGCAAACATATTAGATGTATTTATAATCTACCAATATAGTTTGGAAGAATTATAATTTATGGTTATAGTTGGGATTTTGTTGTTATTTTCTCTCCCTTATGCCCTTCTCTCTCTCTCCCCTCTCTCTCTCTCCCTATAATCTCACTCGCTTCTCTAGCTCATTTTTCTATCACTTTTCCTTCGCCTCTCTTCTCTCCCTACCCCATCTCTTTCGCGCGCCTCTTTCTGCTTTTTCTCTCTCGATACAAATACAAATATCAAGAGTTGTTTATATAATACAAATAATAAGTATTAACTATAAAGATCCTCTTCAGTGATACAAAATACAT
>JAPFFP010000103.1:19173370-19184180 GCA_026153255.1 Solanum medicagineum | reverse complement strand
AAACTCAATTCAAGGAAAGAAAGACTTCAACATCAAGTCATCATGTTCTAGTCTATGAAGCCTCTATCTCTACAGTCATGATATAATTTGTATTTGATATAAATAATAACAATCAATTAGATAAATACAATTGATGAACTTGATGTACATTTATACAATTATATTTGTTGCATTTTATTTATTGATACAAATTGTATTCGACACAAATATATTCGTTATTATTATTGTATCTGTTGATACATATATATATTTATTACATATATACAATTATCCAACAAATACACGAATACAATCATTAGTACATATGTATACTAGTTACATATGTATAATGATCTAGCAAATATACAAATATAATTCGTCTCTCTTCCCATTCTCTTCCCTCTCCCAAACTACTTCCTATAAAATGTAGCTAGAGATCGTAATTAACAAACTATAACTATTTTTACCTCGTTATGTTTTAAGAGCTTATTCTTTTTCGAAGTTCCTCTAAGTTGAATAGAGAAGATATATAATGTTATAAATGACCCAGTATCCAATACTGATAATAATATCAACAAATGCACGTTCTCATGTACTTTCAAATATGCTGAGCTCCATATATTTTTGAACAGACAAAAAGGATCGATTCCGTAAAAAATGAGTAAACTAAAAAGCTGCGAAGCATAACACTATTAACTACAGACTAACTTTCATAGTGCATGAATAACTCACTATCTAATTGGCAATCAAATGACCCGATAAAACTTTCTTGCCCTTAATCCATAACAGGACTATACACATGAATATAAAAATACATTTTATATTTTGAATTAATGAGCAAAAATACATTTATTTTTCATTGAAAAATTAAATGCATGGTGATAAATAAATTTCATTAAAATATTAAAAACTTCCTAATCATTTTATTTGAAAATACTATTTATTTATTTATTTATTTCCAAAAATTCAATTAAAATATTTATAAAAATAATTACTTGTTCTTCAAAAACCTTTTCCCAAAAAATGTCTAAACGGCTCCAAGAAGTTTCAAAAGCCAAAAAAATGAGAAGTTAGGGTCTTATTCTCTTTTTCCAGATGTCTTCAACTTTTTACTACTGCATATTCCTTTTGTTATATTTTTATTTAATTTTAATTTGATACGAAGCTTTTAAAAAAATTAAATCTCATGATGATTTTATACTAAAGATATGACTATCTTTCAATCGTATATTCTTAAATATATCACATAGAAAGTTGAAAAAAAGTATCAAAAAAATAGGAATATTTCTTTTTAAACGAATCAATTAAAAAAAAAGATAGGACAAATAAATCGATAAAAATGCTTCCATTTGAATCAATATTTTTGGAAATTATGCTAACTTTGGAATCAATCCAATGGGAAAATGTGATTTTCATAATATTTTTTTCCTACATAATAAAGTAGAGTTATATAAATATGTTTTTCACCTTTATGAGTAGTAGGAAGGTGTTATATTTGTATGGTTTAAAAAATTCCACGTGGCATCCAACAATGGTATCCCGCGAATAATGGACGAATATAAAACTTTTTTTCCTCCCTTTGGATTCATTATATCGTTTTTTCCAAAAAATGGGAATATTGGTTATTTGAAAACATTATCTCCTATTCTTAAAAGGGTTTAATTTTAAAATGAATTTTTTTCCTGCCTTAAATTAACCTACTCATTGAGTATTTGATATTTGTTTTAGGTTTTTGATGAACTAGAATTTGTGTTGTATCAGTCTCATTAAAGGAATAACGCTCCATATTAGAATTATTTTTTCTATTTATAAGAGTAGATTTTAAATTTTTTTAATTAAAATTGAAAGAATCTTATTCATTTCATTATAATATATTGATATATATTCTCGTAATTGAGGACATTAAAGATGTATATGAGTATCCTTTATATTTTCATTTTTCAATATTTATATTAAATTAATAATAATCATGTATTTTCTATCACCTAATAATGGTTAACTTATATGGATTTTTACTTAACCTTGATAATCTTTTTTGATATGAAATTGTGGACTAAAGAAAAAAAAAAGGTCACAAAAATTAAAATAATAAATTGTTTTAGTTAAAATTCAATTATCATTTTTCTAGATTGATTTCTAATTGAGGAATAAGACAAATTTCTAGATTTGGTTTCAAGATTTGTCAATTTTGTACTGTTTCAAGCAACAGGAAATCATGCAATCATGATTATTAAAATTTAGTCAACTAATTTTTGTCCTTAATTAATACTTGTATCCCTCAACCTGTCATCCCACAAAAGCTGTTGAAAAAAAAAGATTTTGATTTTTATTCGATATTAGATTTTTATATTGAGATTTTGATTAATTCAAAATTTATTGTATAAAGATTTATTATAAGAAGAAATATTCTCTATCAGGTTCAGTACCTAGTCTTAGATCAAAACCTTTGATTAAAGGTAAAAGAATCCATATCCCTCCTAAGACCATAACACGTACTTTACATGAATGATCAAATCTGTTAAAGTTTACGGAAAATGACTTTCAATCCGAAGTTTAGGTAATATTAAATATAAAATTAATTCTATTCCATGTTTAGCATAAGTTATTAGCTAATCTCAAAGTTATTTAATCTCATTATATGAACGTAATATCAAATATCCTATCCCGTGTATCAAACGACCCCCTTTTCCAACGATGCCATGATCCAAATAGAAAGATCTTGTCATGTAGAAGTTGAAAAAAGTTTTATATAGTAAGTTAGTTAAAGTGGCAATACATCCAAATGATAACTGCAAAGGCAATTGACTTCTTTTTCATGATGGATGGATAGAAATCTAATTTGAAAAATATGATGTGATGTTTGTCACTCTTGACTTGACTTAGTCTTATTGACCTCATATATTTCAAAAGAAATTTTTACTAATTAAATGTATTTTTTATTAAATTAATTTTCTTATACAAAAATGCAAAATAAAACTTCGCACAATAGACCCTTATAGTTGGACCTTTCTTCGGACCCTGCACATAGGAGGAGCTTCATCGGACTTGCCCTTTTTATGATGATGCTTTAAAATTTAAATTTAATTTACTAGTATCACTGCTTTATGTAATTATCTAATACTAAAAATAATAGTCTCTGTGATTTAAAAAAAATTATTTGCATTGACTTGACATGGAGTTGAAGAAAATAAAAGAGGCTTTACAATCTTGTGATCCAAAATTGAAGTTATTTTAAATGTACCAAAAATTTTTTTAATTTTTAATCTTGTGGTCTGAAGTTTTATTCTTTTTATTTTTTTTCAAATCTTGGGGTTTGATACATGTCACATGAAAAGTTGAATTCAAAATTTTACAAAAAAAAAGTATCATTATTTTTTAAACAAATCAAAAAGAAAAGTAAGTCGTCACTCTTTTTGAAGGAAATGGAGTATAAAAATAATATTCTAAAAATCTTGTGATCCAAAATTGAAGTTATTTTAAATGTACCAAAATAATTTTTAATCTTGTGGCCTGAAATTTTTTTCTTTTTATTTTTTTTCAAATCTTGGGGTTTGATACATGTCACATGAAAAGTTGAATTCAAAATTTTACAAAAAAAAAAAGTATCATTATTTTTGAAACAAATCAAAAAGAAAAGTAAGTCGTCACTCTTTTTGAAGGAAATGGAGTATAAAAATAATATTCTTTCTGTCCAAATTTATGTGACACTCTTTCCTTTTTGGTCCGTCCCAAAAAGAATATCACCTTATTTTAATTGAAAATAATTACACATATATTTCAAAATGATTTTAGACCACAAGTTTCAAAAGTCTTTTTTTTCTTAAACATCGTGCCAAGTCAAAAAGTGTCACATAAAATGAAACGAAAAGAATAAATTTTTCTTAATTTGTTAAAATGGACAAGTAAAATAATATATTTATTTTTACTATATGAACCAAGTAAAGTGAAACAAAAGGAGTAATAAGCATGCCATTTCACTAGTTTCTCGTCGAATTGGGCCAGAAATTTTTGCAATGTCCAAACAAGGATCATTGTTATAGTAAGTACTAATCTTCTTCTTCTTCTATTTTAAACACTTATGGATCTTTTAGATCAAGGTTTAAAAATTCCTTTTATCAAAATATCATATAATGGTCAAATGTAAAATTTTTTATGGGTTTTTGACATGATGGTTCCCTAGGAAACAACCTCCTTGTCTCTATGAGGTAGTGATAAGATCTGCCTATATTTTACCTTCTCCAGACCCCACTCGTGAAATTCCACTGCATATATTATTGTTGTTGGTGATCTAATGTTAAATGTTATAAATTATTATAAATATTAAATAATAGTTAAACATTTTATCTATAAAGTTGAACCTATCTAAGCAAACATTAAAGTTGAATCTTAAGTTATTGGATGAGTAATATTCCAAAATTTGTATTTGCAAAACATTTTAAAATCTAAATAAAGATCTATGCCCTATCTCTTTTTTCCCCTCCATCCAATGTCTTAGTAGAATTCAATTTTGTAAAAGTAAGTTCTTTATTGACAATTCAATGAAGATAACAAAAAAAAAATTTTTTTTTTTAAAATTAGGTGACATTTTTATATCAAGAAATACAGTAATATATATATAATAATTATAATTTTGTCAGTAATGTGTGGGTCATAGACATTTTACCAAATTTCTGTTTGCCTTCTTGTTACTACTAGTATGTTTCCTTTTGGTTAATGGCAGACCATCTTAATTAATCATGATCAATTTATTTTGTATTTTTCCTTTCAATTTTAATGGTTTAGGCTAAAAACATCCATATAAATTGATAGAAACTGTATCTTATTAGGTTAAATTTCCCTTTTGTCTTCTTAGAGGTAAGGTATTGTAATTGACATAAATCCACTTTTAATTCCATGTCATCTCTGTGTGATCATACAACTAATTAACCTTCATTTATTCTATCGATGTACTAAAAATTCTTGCTACATGCAAGGTTCAGAAAGGACTCGATCAGAAAGATCTATTATATACAGACTTTTTCTACATTCTAGTCGGAGACTATTTTCAAAGCTGAACCTATGAGAATACATTGAATTCCTAAAAAAAAAGGTGAATGTACCATGCTAGCTCATGAATGACTTGCCATTGAAGTTGAAAAGAATTAGTTCACTTTAGATTCAATTGACCATGAGTATTGGCTTTTCTATTTAAACAAAAAACAATTGGAAGTTATAATTATTAAATTCTATAGTCGAAGTAGGCACGTTAATGACAACTGCCTGCATAAGCAAACAATTGAAGTAAGCATGTCGATCATGATGTGCCTGCTTTTCACTCTTATTAGTAGTAGTAGTAATTATAAGAAAAAAGATCAAAAATATTTTTAAACGATTCAAAAAAGGTTAATTTTATCCTCCAAAAGTACCCTTCAAATACTCAAGTAGCTTACAAATATCCTTTTAGCTAACAAAATGTGTTACATGAAAATTTTGTCTAGTCAGTTAAAGTGGGAATAATCAAAATGATATAAGTGCAAAGGCTGCTAAATTTTTTCATGTTTTATGGATTTTTGATGATATATTTTCATCACCCAAATTTGACTTTTAGCTATAATTTCTTGGATCATGCATTCACTACTTTTATTCTCATCCACATTTAATTGGGATGTCTGTTTTATTCTGTTCAAGCAACATATGTTGTTTGAATTCTATTATTTTTCGATAATCATGATATTCAGGATCAGCTTATACATGCACTCCAATCAGTTCTTGCTTTATCGAGCTAGCATGTATATCAGGAGATTCTATACATCAAATTTAAGATAAATGAGATAAGATTACTTAATATTTTCGTCTTCGCTAATAATTTTCAATCAACTTCATTGGTCATTAAGCTACATCCTTGAAATCGCGTATTATTATCAAATTATATGAAGATCATAAAAAGTTATACAATATTTTACCAAATTTATATTTGTCCTCTAGCTACAATTGGATGATATATTGGCAGACCATATCTTAATTAATTAGGACCTATATCTTTTCTATTCTTTTCCCTTTATAATTTGTGCATGATGGATTATTGCTAAAAAGCAATACATAAAATGACAAAAACTTAAATACTGTACCCTAATTAGGTATAAGTACACTTTTTTAGTGTTCTTTCCTTACAAGGTGAGGTCTTGTATTTGACATAAATCCACTTTTAGTTACATGTCACTTGGTGCGTGATAATACACCTAATCTTCATTTATTTTATGAAAAAGAATTAAAAATATTCTTATAATCAAAATGAGTTGAACATAGTGAAGAAGACACTCGAAACTTCTTGGCAAACTCAACGCATCCATTTTCAGATATAATAGATTTACTATCTGAGATGGACACGTTCAGGTCTGATTAATATTATACTTTATCTCAAAAATAAAATTTAAATATGCTTCAAAACTGACGATATCTTGGGTGACAACATGCTTTTGCAAATAAGTGAATTTTAACCCATGTTCTTCAAATATAGATCATTATTATCAATATAAATATTCTTAGCAAGAGAAAAAGGTGAATTTTATTGTATGGTTGGAATTTTGCCAAGCTAAATCATACTTGTGATATATATCCATATGCTCCATGAATATTGGCTTTTTTTCTAATATTAAACAAAAACAATTGAATGAAAAATTAATGAAGTTATATAATCATTTCCTATCCAAATTCTATGATATTATTCTTCCCCATTATATTCAATCATGAGATTCATGTGACTTCCCACTTTAGATATGAATTCAAGATTTAAAATTTTAAATTTTTGTAATTATTTTAAACTATTATGTAAAATGATAATTAAATATTTATATGTTTAATTAATTTTTTAATAAAAATAATAATATTTAAGTAGAAATCACTGAATTTATATATATTAGCTATAAAATTTGTTGATAATTTTAAGCTAAACAACTCCAATCTAATTGAGTTTTATTCGTAAGGGATTAACATGAGAATTTTACTTTTTAACTATAAAATTGTCTCTCGCTAATTTCTCGAAGTTTTTATCTTTTATAGTCCTGTGGCCTTAAATACAACAACAACAACATACCCAGTGAAATTCCACAAGTGGAGTCTGGGGAGGGTAGATTATACGCAGACCTTACCGCTACTTCATAGAAGTAGAGAGGCTGTTTCCTAAAACCCTCAACTCAAAACCCATAAGCAGAAAGAACTAGATATGACGAAATGAAATGTAGGGGAAGGGAACAACCGGTGCGACTAACAAAGAATATCACATGACAATATGTAAATATGATAAAGCTAACACACGCATATATATATATGTCAGATAAAGAAAAGAAAAAGGATTAGTAATATTACAAATAATACAAATACTAATAATAATAATAACACGGAGGAGAAGACTAACAAGAAGAGAAAGAGGAACTTAGTCTGCTACTCTAATCCGCGACCTCCACTCCTGTGGCCTTAAATATGTTATCAAAAATTAAGAACGTTAAGTAGATGACGTGTCATTATTAGTTTAGGGGTATCTATTTTACTAAAGCAATAGATACTCAAGGTTAATTAATTAATTGATCACTAAGCTAAACATTAGGGAGAGGTGAGGAATGAGAAATTAATTAAAATCCTTGATTATATAGTGCCCCCACTTTGTTAAAAATAATAATAACAATTGATTAGTAAAAGGCTATAACTGATGCCTATGACTATTAATTAACTTTTCTTCTTGAGTGCAACTTAATTTAATCACCAATAAGATTGAAAAACTCGACAGAAAATTCCACTTCCTCTTAATTCTTTTCTTTAAAATAATAATCAAAACTTAATATGCTTACCCACAGTGTCAAATCTTAATTAATGGAAGTTTAATTCTTGGTCTCAATCATCAGAGTTATCATTAATAATTCTAATGCAATTTTTTGTATGATCCTAAATGAAACTCGCAATTTTGGACTTATCTAGAAATTGGAAATGTGGAAATTGGGCCATTTGCCACTCTTTATTTGTGGTCAAGATTCTAAAATAAGGGATTTATCTGATCTTCTTCGGACGAAAAGTTATATTATAAATATACAATTAAAATTATTTTTTTTATATAAAGTAGATTTTTTTTATAATTTTATTTTTTTAGAGTTTAAATGTTCTTGAAAATTTTAGTTGGGCCATAAATTGATGGCCTACTTGCTGAAGATCTGTTGTATTAATTTAAAGTCTATTTAGTGACTATATGTGATTATGGTTAAAGTATAATTATATTGGTTTAAAACAAGTTGCTCACTTTCATTTTTTTTAAAAAAAATATTGCCTCTTGACGTTAAATCTTGTTAAGAATGACATCATGGTATTAGAAGGGCTCCTGTGAGATAATTAATTCTTTATTTTGATTAGAGGGTTGCTCAAGTGATACTTAATATTTTTTAATGGAGGAATTTTTGCATATAATTATTAAAAAATATCTTAATTATGCTTCATAGTTATGATTTGGGTAATTACATTTTGTAACTATAACTATAACTACATTTATATAGTTCGTGCAGCAGCACTTGTATACTTTTGTATAATTTACTATACAATTCGCAATTTTTGTATAACGTTTCTATATTTCGCTATACAATTTGTGTTGTGCACAATGTTTATGTAATTCACTGTGTTTATATAATTCGCTATACAATTTGATTCGTACACAACGTTTGTATAAATCGCGTGAATTATACATAACTCAACCTGTAATTACAACTAAATATTTACCGCAAGTCATAATTAATATAAACTATAGTGATGTTAACTAAATAATAATATATATTTGTTTATCCGCATAAGTTTTTTTTTTATTTGCAATCTTAATTAAATTGTGAGTTTAAATCAATGAAAAAATAAAAAACCGAGAGTTCCTTTAAGAAAAATTAATAAAATAATAATTTGTGTTCGATCTTATTTGATAATGTTTTGACTATATGCCAAAACTTATGTTCTCAAATATGCTACTTTCAGTGGCTATAAAAGCATGTATATGAAAGGCAAAACAAAAATTTTTAAATAGTTAAAAATTTAAATATAAAAATATGTTATTCTTTTTAAAGTAGATTTTAAAAGTGTAACATAAAATTGAAGAAAAAAAAATACCCTTAAACGGATATATTCATGATGCTTATAAATAATTTAAAAAACTTTGATAAAATTACTTAGGTATTTTCATTGGTTAATTACTTAGTTATGACAAGGATTAAAAGTTAATTAAATATCTTCTTTTGTTCTGTGATTCGTCAATCGCTTTTTGTAATTTTTTTTGTTTTTGAAAAAAGACTTTGGATTTAGGAAGAACTCAATAATGTGATTAGTACAGTTCTTGGATTTTATTCTTGAAAAAAAGAGGTGTCTTTTTGACTTCTTTTTTATTTATTAAAATTAGAAGATGGAAGTGAAAGAAGAAAGAGGAATAGTACAGCAAAAGCCAATTAGTCCTTTAATCTAGAATTAAGAAAAGTTTCAAGTTATATGAATTGATAATATAATTTTTTTAAATAAAATTAAGTCATGTGATATTTGTAAAAAAAAAAAAATGTTGTATTTAGATTACTTAACATCAAAAGAAATATTTTCACAATTAGATAATTTAAAAGATTGACATGTAATAATGGTGTAAAAAAATATTCTTTATATATCGGGCTTAATTAGCTAGATATCTCATAAAAAGGGATGAAGGAAAAAGAGATATAAAAAGTTTATCTAGTGATTACTATAGTGGGTTGAGATTTTAAGCTAGAATCGTGAGATGTTAACGTTTAAATTTCTACAAAAGTAAAAATACGTTTTCTTTTTATTTTTACACGTCTTTAAAAAAAATATTAATCAGGATAATTTTTCGATTAGTTTATCCTCTTTTATGTCTTAAGATATACTAATTTCATTAAGTCAATGTTATGTCACCTAATTGTAGAAATTAATTTATGTGGTTTTAGCTCTCAATGCCCTAGGTATATGCCCTATAGAGCTACAATATATTGTAGATTATATAAAAAGGGCTAGTTTCCAATTCTAGCTAGCTAGGCTAAGTAGTGTGATGGGATATGGATTAAAACACACAATTGACTTGCTAATTTGTTTCTAAATGGTAATTTAGATGCATATCCTCAATTAGCTACTAATAAGACCAAATTAACTTACAAGCAACAACACAACCTCTCTAGTTGTAAAGTAGGGGTAAGATTTATATATAAATATATCTTCTTCGGATTCTTCTTGTGAAATTATATTGATCAGCATGTAATTGTAATCGTTAAGCGTAACAGTTAAACATAAGAAAAATGAATACGAAGGGTCCAAGTCCAATTATTCTCAATGGAAGATATCTTAATACAATTTCTCGATTTGCAAAGGCTGAGGTAAGATTTGAGTATATTTTACTTTCTTTAGATTCCATTCGTGAGATTATATTTATCAGTATGTTTTTGTAATTGTTGAGTGTAACAGTTAAAGGGTCCAAGTCCAATTATTCTCAACGGAAGATATCTTTAGATTATTGTTGCTTTTACAAAAGAATGGATGCTAGTCACATCTTTTCAAATTCCTAAAGAATAGGTCAAAGTCCCTCAACCTTTTGTTTTGTGATTCCTCAAAGTCCTATTTATATCTTAAAAAAACCTTTATTGGACCCTTTTTTCACCTTTCTTTGCATGCTTTTAGTGTCTTTTTGAGTCTTGGTGCTCTAAGAAAGCTGAGGATAAAAAGTGAAAACATTAATCATAAGGGTATAATGGTCACCTTAGAAAGAATCAGAGGACAAATTTGTACTTTCAAGCAAATCAAGTAACACCCTTAAGGTGTTTTTATCCATCAACCCAAA
>JAPFFP010000103.1:19145544-19164025 GCA_026153255.1 Solanum medicagineum | reverse complement strand
TTTGGGTTGATGGATAAAAACACCTTAAGGGTGTTACTTGATTTGCTTGAAAGTACAAATTTGTCCTCTGATTCTTTTTAAGGTGACCATTATACCCTTATGCTTTTTTTTCGAGAATAAAATCTAAGAACTGAGAATTTCCAATTGGTTGATATCTCTTCAAATCTAACGTTTGATTCCTTTTCTTTTTCACCACACCTTTTTTGTCGATTTTTAAAAGTTCTGGATAAGTTAATAAAAATATATTCTCATTTTTCACGTTTTATTGGTCGAAATTTTTAGAATTTTTGTTTATAGAAAATATTTTTTCCTGGTATAAAGTTTAAAATAAGTACTTGTCTCTAGTTCGTCTCGCGTGCCTACACACATTAGTATGATATTGTCCGTTTTGGGCGAAGTCCTCACGGATTTATTTTTGGGCATTTCCCAAAAGGTCTCATACTAATGAATTGAGTTGAACCTATTTAAATAGGTTCATTTTCTTCTCTTCCACCAATGTGGGAGGAGTTTGCATACCCCCACATCGTACCTAAATAACTTTTAAGATAATATTTTTTATTTATTTACAAAATATCAAAAAATAAATAAGGAAAACATGATGTCATTCTGAACAAGAATTAACGTCAAAAGGCAAAAAAAAATTACTATTGAAACTGAGCAATTAGTTTTAAACCAATTATTATAATACTTCAACTATGATCATTCATAGTCACTAAATTTATAGACTTTGAATTAATACAACAAATTTCCTGCAACTAGGCCATTTTATCACACTACTTAAAATTACTATTTTTCGATTAAAAAAAAGTTCAGTAATTATTCTCATGAATATTTTGATTGATTGACAAAAAGAAAAGAAAAAACATAGTATTTTCACACGAAAAAATTAGGAAATTTTTCAATAATTCAGCGAAAATCTATTTTTCACAATGTGTTGTGAGCTTATTTGATGAGAAATAACTGAGAAAATCATATTTCATAACATAAATTTCTCATTAATTAGCGATATATATCTCTCTTGACCAACAAATAATTAAGTAGTGGCAAAAGGCATTTTCCACATTTCCAATTTCCATATAAGTCCAAATTTCATTTAGGTTCATCCAAACAATTGCATAAGAATAATGATAACTCTTTTGATTAAGGCCAAGAATTAAGCTACCATTAATTAAGATTAGCGTTATAATAAGATTTGACACAATGGGTAAGCATATTCACTGTTGTTGACTATTTTAAAGAAAAGAATTAAGGGGAAGTGGAATTTTCTGTTAAGCTTTTCAATCTTATTAGTGATTAATTAAGATGCACTCAAGAAGAATATATTAATTAGTAGTCTTAGGCATCAGTTTTAGCCTTTTACTAATTAATTATTATTTTATTTAACAAAGTGGGGGGGACTATAATTAGGAATTTTAATTAATTTCTCATTGACCTCATTCCTCACCTCTCTTAATTTTTTTTCAAAATCAACGGGGGTTACAATGCGGGAATCGAACCCTCACCAACAAGATGAAAGTTCAGATAGTCAACTAAATGAGCTACTAGGATTCCTCCATTCCTTCTTTCCTCACCTCTCCTAATGTTTTAGCTTAGTGATATTTTCCTCAAGTGGAGATCGCGGATAAGGATAGTTAAAAATTAAAGTTACTATGCAGTTGAGTGTTGTTTTAGTATTAAACTATTTCTATGATCTTTAGCTTGATGATAGTCTAAATCGAGAAAGAGTGAGCTCGTCCTGTGCTCTTGCCTGACGGACAACAAGTTCTTTTGCTTGCCCAAGCTTATAAAACTGTTGCTAAACAAAAGAATTTTTTTTTCACATTCAATCATGAGATGACAAATTCCCGAGGTACATATGGCTGGCCCCCCATGTAACTCCGTGATTATACAAACAAAGAAAAGACAGATGGTTTTTAACATATATATCCTTATCTATGTTATATATGTTGTTTACTATATGTATAAGTGGCCGTCGCACCCTGTTGTTGATGTCACTGTTCCTTGCATATATAATAAAGATCGATATTCTGCACTGCTTTTTGCTATTAATTTTTTATGTTTTTCTTCACTATCATTATTTTTTCATTACTATTTTGATCACTTGCTCCACTTGAGTTGAGGATTTTTCAGAAACAGTTTTTTCATCTTTAAAAGATAAAGTTAAAATTTATGTACACTCCACCTTCTCGTAAATTTCACCTTATAAGATTTCGCTCAATATATATTATTGTTGTTGACTAGGATGGAGGGAACCAAAAGAAAAGAAAGGGATAAGGACAAGGATGAAGAATCATTCACAGCAAACAAGTAGTCATTTACACATGAAATCAGAAAGGACCTATGACTAATAACCTTCTGAATATTACCACATGCATTTGATATTTTATTGGGCCAATCTAACATATTAAATGGCATCCAGCATATCATATGATATTGGTGTGTGTTTTTCTCCCCTTTTATGGGAGAGGCAGGGAATTGAGTGGATGGGGGAAAGTCACATGATCCTGCCGCAAACGACAATATACTCAGTAAAATTGCATAACTAAAATACGAGAAGCATTTGAAAACGTTAGTTTTAACAATATATATTTGGTGAAATCTGACAAGTGAGGTATGGAGAAGAAAAAATGTACTAAACCTCACCAGTACCTCATAAAAATAAAAGCGTTATTTTCAAAAAATCCTTATCTTAAAAATAAAAACGTTATCTTTCTCTTATGAAAATTTAAAAATTATTTCTCATATAGACTCTTGGCTTAAAAAAGTAAAACATAAAATAATGGGAAATGATTATTATAACTTCATTATTCATCCAATTGTTTTTGTTTAATGTTTGAAAAGCCAATATTCATGGTGCAAATGGATATCAAAAGTTGGATTATTGGCTAGGTTCATTCATAGAAATTCCAATAGCCTCATTCATTAATTCCCACCATATAATAAAATTGTCGCAAAGAATATCTATGTTGACAATAATGACTATGAAGAAATATATTAAAGGACCTATTATTCGTAAAAGAAATATATATAATCGTTATGTCACGATTCAAGCAAAATTCTCAAAGTATTGTCTAATTAATTGGTTTGATTCTTTGGAATCACCTCAAAACTTTTGAACTTTACAATTTATCGCCTAGAGTTTTTTTAATTCAAAAAAAACTTTTATAGTGACTCATGAACTCACACTTATCGACTTTAAACTTAATTTTCATTCTTAACGTGAGCTTTACATCAAATTCCTTTCCAAGTTCAATGACTACATTCATCCTTAAGGGACTCAATATTCTTATTGACATTCCATCACCATAATAAGAAAGATACGGGCTCTCATATCATATATTATATATAGTGCTAGAGTCAAAATTTTTACTAAAAAAATTCAAAATATGAAAAAGTCGAAGATGGTTCAACATCTACTATATATACATAAAAAAAAAAGTAATTTCAATCATATGTATGAATAATTTAATTTTCTGCGAAAGGTTCAGATGAACCCTCTAGAGTACCTTTACTAGCTTCGCCTCTAATTATGCACTTCTTTTGTTTAAGATCACAAAATTTAAAAATCTACTTTTTACTTTTTAAATATTTATATCAAGAGGGACTAATTCTTAAGTGACTCTCTCAATAATAATACTACTAATAATAATTAAAAAAAAAATAGAAGGGGCCCTTTTTGTGCACAAAATCTTTCTATTTGGATCATGGTAATATATTGCTACAAATTAAAGCTGCAACTTTAATATGTAACAGTATGAACTAATACTAAAATATATGTGGCAGTGGATAAGATTATTCTTTTAAGTAAAATTTTCAAATTCGAATCTTGAGTATAAACAAATCTTGAATGAATTGTTTTTTTTAAAATCCAATTTTACACAATGCAAATCCAACTTAGTCAGATTAGATACTAAGCACCGAATAATAAATTCTTTTAAAAAAACCAATGGACATATTGAAGTTACGATTTGAAAAATCCTTTTCTATTGTACTAACAGATATGATTCTCCAATAACTTTTTGTGGAACGTATTTTTTACTGTTCAACAACATTTCAAGAACACCCCACCACAATTTTAACCTTTTGGGAGAAAAATCTTAAAATAAGATTGATAGTGATATAAATATATTTTATATATTATTGTAATTTTTTATTTATTTATTTTTGAAAAATATGATTAGTTAATTTTTAGATCAAGTCCTCTTTTTTCCCTTTAGATATTCTTGTAGAAGAAACTTCATTTCCTTGAATATATTCTTCCATCCATAGTATCAAAAATTTGGGCATGTTTAAAAAAATGATATTTATCATCTTCAATAATAGCTCGAAGTAGGTATTAATTAATCGTTGCGAGGATTGACGATAACATTATTTTATGAAGTATTTTAGCATTTACTTCCCTTGATTATACCTAAAATTCCTTCATAATCTACCTAAATATATAATATGCAAAGAGTCCACATTAGCATCACATTTGGAGATTCCAAAAAGAATATTTAGACATGAACTTGAAAGGATTGATTAAGATAAAGGTTTATTTGAATTTAAATTTAAATTTATTTGGATTTGTGCAATTTGAATTTTAAAAGTTAGTAGTTTTTTTTTCTTAGTAAATATGGAAATTTGGCCGTTTATGAAAATTATTAAAACTTCTCCAATTTTATGCAATCTTACCAAATGAGAAAACAACCATTCATAAACAAGATATCAAATATCTTAAATCGAATATCTTCTTGTTTATTTTTATAAATAAATAGTTGCAATTACATATCATTATAAACGTCTCAATACACATAGTTTCACAAAGATTGATCACTAGTCCATTAAATCAATAACAACAAGTAGCTATTTTTTAATATAATATTTCTATATAACACGAACATGGAAAATTTTATTTGTAACCTTTAATGATGATATAAAAATATACGAATAAACAAGAACATCCTGGATCCGTGGCGCAATGGTAGCGCGTCTGACTCCAGATCAGAAGGTTGCGTGTTCGATTCACGTCGGGTTCAATACCCCGATCCATACCGGGTCCTTCTTTTTTTTTTCCCTGTAATCCGTTCCAAGATATTGTAGTTGTAATTACGCGACTAAATAAATATATAGTACTTAATTATTCATCATAGTTATTGTAGTTGTAATTACGCGACTAAATAAATATATAGTACTTAATTATTCATCATAGTTATATTTTAAAACAATTATCGTTCACTACTAATGTTTCATTCGAGTTGCTAGGAGCTCTTCCGAATTTGCATACTGATAGCAAATTATACAAACAGATTTACAAGATATTATAGTTGTAATTATGTGACTAAGTAAATATATAGTACTTAATTATTTATCATAGTTATATTTTAAAACAATTATCGCTCACTACTAATGTTTCATTCGAGTTGCTAGGAGCTCTTCCGAATTTGCATACTAACAGCAAATTATACAAACAGATTTACATATTAACAGCGAACTACACAAACGAATTTGTATGTTGGTAGCATATTAAGTGAATTATACAATCGAATTTGTATATTGACATCGAATTATGCACATGAAAATATGCACAGCAACAATACCCCGATCCATACCGGGTCCTCCTCTTTTTTTTTCCTGTAACCCATTCCAAGATATTATAGTTGTAATTACGCGACTAAGTAAATATATAGTACTTAATTATTCATCATAGTTATATTTTAAAACAATTATCGTCCACTATTAATGTTTCATTCGAATTGCTAGGAGCTCTTCCAAATTTGCATACTGACAGCAAATTATAATAGATTTACATATTAACAGCGAACTACACAAACGAATTTGTATGTTGGTAACAAATTAAGTGAATTATACAAACGAATTTGTATATTGACATCGAATTATGCAAATGAAAATATGCATAGCAACAAAACTACTTTCCGTGTTTGTGCATTGATAGCAAATTATACAAACGAAAATACCCATGACAAATAAAAAAATGTAGCCAAGAAGTATAATTAAGATACTTGTTAATAGCAATATGTGAAAATTACTCAACAAAAGAATTTTCTTGTGTTTGGACCCAAAACTATGGAAGGCAATTGAGCTCACAAATTGCAATGACAGCTAACTTCTAATGAATAAATGGACAGAGAAATAAAAATCATGTAACCTGAGAACTACATGATGGAAATGGCCATGAGAACTTTTTCCCATCTCCCAGCAGGTGATATCGGGGATGTGCCAGTGATGATACAACAGTATAGCTAAGTTGTTTACGAGACGATTGCACTTAAGCAACCCAACGGGGAGCTAGAACAAGGTTGGATATTTTGCATCGAGGAATTCCCTTAACATTTTGGCGGCCTTCTGACCACCCATCAGTTCTGCTAATCTCTCCACTGGAAGCATGGCAAGTTCCGCCAAGCTTTTGCAACCATCCATTATTGCCCTATAGTTGGAATCTGTCACGCCTGGCAGCCGTCTCAACATCTCTACTGCAGTTGTATTGTAATTTTCAGCTCTGGAGAAAAAGTGAAGTCAAGACTAACGTTATCAAGCTGCTAAACATCCGAACAAAATTATAGATGTATCAACCTGAGCAAGCAGAATATAATTTTATAACTAACCTGACATCATTTTCAACAACACCCTCTTCTGATGGTACACCCACTCTAATGGCCTTGACCTCATCAGGTTCATCTTGGTTCGATTTAAGAGAAGCAAATATTTCGGCTGTTGCATGCAGACTGCGAGACCAGATAATACGAAGCCGAGGAAAGTGGAGAACAAGCAAGGAAAGCTTTGAGAGAATGCTATTTGGGGTTACGTCATCACCAATTTCAGTAGCAGACTACAAAGGAAAACAAAACTTATCAAGAACAACAACTATTAAAACACAGATAAACCCAAACCAGAATATACGCAGGACAATTACCTGAAATGAAAAGCTTTTATCCTGTGAAAACTCAATAAGAAGAACAGGAATCCGGTAATAACGCGACATCATTTCCACCTGGTGGTAAAGACGGCCAGATGCAAAACTGCCAAATAGATCAGAGATGCTCTTTCTTTCTACGCATATCAACGGGGAAAGAATGTAATCACCAACTTCCAGGGTCACTGGTATAATGCGCGTGCCTTTCTGGTGAAGCACATTGGGAAGAGTACTCATGAACTCTCTCATGTCCACGATGACCTGGTTAAAAAGAGTGTCTCTGTATTAGGATGACGTGCAATTATGTAATAGTCGACAGAACAAAATTGGAAATACGTACTTGCATCTCCCTTTCTGCTTCTCTTCTTCCACCAGCTTTTCTGGTTATAAGATTTTGAGATATAATGGACTGAGGCTCATTGGAGCAATCCAGTCCCAGACAACGTCCATCCTGATAATTATCCACAATTAAATCCCAAAAGAGAGAAGCATTTATTAATACAAAAAGTTGGCTTCTCCCAAAAGAATGCAAATTTGTGGAGATAAATTACCAAAATCAGGAAGAAAAGAGCTCAGATTACAGAAATGCATTTATGCAGCTATTGAACAGCTACTTCCATTTTAGATTTGGTTGCAGATTAAAGTGAATTTCATTCTACACCTGAAAATCAACTCTGGACTCGAGATACTAGTTACTCACTAATGAAAAATTAATGCACACATGAGTATCTAATGCTTAAATTCTTCAAATTTTTGCCACATCCTAGACAGATCACTCTTACATTATACAAATTATTCATGCATCTTTACTTCAACCTTATCATATTGCACCCTCAATATTTGTATGAATAAATATCTTTCAGTTATGAATGAAAATACATCTTTTATAGCTTGTTTGGTCAAGCTTGTGGGAAACCAAAAGTGCTTATTTTAGATAGTAGAGGTGTTTGACCAAGCTTTTAGTAAAAAAAATACTCCCTCTGTCCCATTTTATGTGGCACCCTTTGACGTGGCACGGTGTTTAAGAAAAAAGGGAAGATTTTTAAAACATGTGGTCTAAAATCATTCTTAGATATTTTTGTGGTTGAGAATCATTTCATTAAAGGTAAAAAGAGAATTTTAAAGGTAAATTGTTTCCAATTAAAGTAAGGTGACATTCTTTTTGGGACGGACCAAAAAAGAAAGGGTGCCACATAAATGGGACAGAGGGAGTAATTGTTTTTGAGTAGTAGCAAAAGTTGTTTATAAGAAGTTGAAAAAAGTAGCTTTTCTTTGCAAAAACATTCAGAATCTTGGTGAAGCGTAAATTGGTGCTCTAATATTGGCAAAAGCACTCTCGAGAAGCACAAACTACAATTCTCAAAAATTACTTATTAAAAAGAAATACAAAAAAAAAAAAAAAAAAAAAAAAAAAAAAAAACTTTTCAACATAAGCAGATCTCGGAAGCTCGGCCATACAGACTATTAGCTATGATGAAGTTTACTAGCTACTGAATAATGACATTGTTATTACTGTCATGCATAAAGTCATTGAAACACAAGAAACGAAAAATGTACTGAAATGGGAAGAAAAAAACCCAAACAAATCAGAACTTGTCAAAGCTCAAGCATGAGATCACCCCCACCCCACCCTGCCAGACAGTGCAAATTGATATTTCTTTAGACAGACATAAATGGAAAACTAATAGTAGCATACTGTGATGAGTGGATCTTTACAAGTAGAAAAGAGCTAACCTGATCTACTGGGATCATCATCAATGATTTCTGTCTTATAAGGGACTCAAATGCTCCATTTTCTCTACGCACACTTGCCTCAAACTTTTGCACCTCAGTAGAGTCTTCATAGAAGAGAAAGTACACCTTAACCTTTCTTGAAGGATTCTCAGCTTTATAGATTTCAACCTCTCTCACAAATGCAATATCAGGATGGTAAGCAATAATGGTAGAGGGCTTCAGAATATCAAGAATTTCTTTATCACTATCCAAGGCATAGAAAACCACTGGTGGGAACTTCTTAGTTTCTCTGGAAGACTCAGCATCCAGAACTTGGCCATGCTTTCGAAGAAACACTTCATTCAAACATCCACCTTCCATTGCATTATCTGGGAAAATACCAGGACCGTAAGCTTTAATTCATTTGTTTTTATCTGTTGTAAAGAGGAAAAAGTATCAGATTTACCTTCAGGTACCACATCATTGTTGTTATTTTCACCAGCTGAACCTTTCTTTTTCTTTCCTTTACCCTTTCCTTTTACAGAATCTCCACCATCCACATGTTTCTGATTATCATCTTCACCAATAATATCCTGGCTGATTCTTTTGCTTACTTCAGATGCAGCTGCCAGCAGTGCATCATGCTCCTGCTTGTTTATGCTACTAAGTTCTGCTTTCTTTCCAGGTGATGCAACAACACCATCAAGTACCCCAAACCCTTTAGGCTCTTTAGCTTTCTTGGCATTGCGTTTTGGCAATGCTTGCAGCTGGACCTTGCTCAACAGATACTTGTCCCACTCTTCACGCATGACCTATCCAATGTATAGAATGTATAAAGATCCCAATGTTGCATAGCACAGTAAAACATGGTCAATATCAATCCATTTTTTGTGTGCATTTAAGAAAAGATTAGATCGTCTCAAATAATCTTTTGGTATAACTTTGCAGAAGTTTGTTCACGCTATTCTTTTTCATGTACAGGGACTAACAATTTTTATCAAGATCGGCTGATATATGTTCCCTTATCCCCTAAAATGTATAAATAAATAAATATACCCCAAAAAAGAAATATAAACTGAACAAATGAAGAAAATAGAAGTGTGGCTTGGAAAAGATAAGATCTAAGAAAAACCTTCTGTGAGCCATTTGTGATGCAATCTTCGAGTTGCATGCATGAGTATTCATCTTTGCAAGCAACTAAAACAATTCCATTATCTTCCCCATCACCCAGATCATGTTTCTCTTCTCCAGATGATGCCTGTTTATCTCTTTCCTCTTGTATCTCCACTAGGACATCCTGTGAAACAAATCAAGCCCGTAAAATCCTAGTTGAATGAAATTATTAAGGATTAAAACCCAAGAAAGCAATAAATTTGTTTTCTTAGGCAGAAGCCAGCAACCCAAATTAGAACCAATTATATTAACAAGTTAATATAATTGCTATATAGTACTTAAAGTTGATTCTTCAACTGTCAAATGTTACATTAATGATTGAGAAAATGGAAGTCACTCACTCACAAGTAAGACCTTCCACTTTGGTGGCTCCTCCAAGACTTCCTCCAAAACAACCCTGCTCTCTGCACTTGTTGACAGATCTGAGACATAAGCAAAAATAAGAGGAACTTGGTCATGCTTTACAGCTCTCAACTGTTGTGCTACTATTGAATGATCAACAGGAAGATTCAAATCAGAAAATTTACACTTAGTTGTTTTGATTGCCTATTTCCATTTTTAACTTCCACCACCATAAAAATACACAAGTGCTTCCTTTAGCCCAATGTGTTTTGATTTAATTTTTTTCCCATTGACAAAAAAGTGTCAGTACAGTTAGTACACACCTTCATCCTTCTTGCTGTCATTAAGCTTTCTCTTTTTGGTTGATACAGTCTTACTCAGCCCCAGTTTTCCACTATCTGACCTCCCAAAATGATAAACTCGCTTTTTAGCATACTCGAAGATCTTGTAACTGGAATCTGCAAATATCCAGACAGACCGGAAACTCTCTGATGCTCTAAGTGAGTCTAGATACTTCAAGTAAGTTACAGCATCATACCTGCTCATTAAAAAATAAGATCAAGCCCTTCTACAAATACAAGAATCATAACCAAAAAGAAACTGAACCAGACCTCATAGATGGCACTAGTACCCTCCTCCTAAACTAGGATAAACAACAAATTCAGAGTAGCAACCAAGTAGATCCATCCTATCATATTCTCATTCCGGACCAATCTGCTGGTTCCAGTGTGACATAATTATTAAGAAAAAAGTTTACCTGAAAGTATGTATGTCTTAGAATATGCCGAGAATATGTGGGGTCATATTTTAAATATCAGTGTAGAACAGAAAATGGAATGAACTTCTACTAAGAAGAGCAAAAAGAGTCTAAGAGAACTTATTGTGTTCTGAAATGCACTAAAACATTCCACTAAATGAAAGTGGACAAGGTTTTGGATAACTTGAAAAAGAGAAGTGGGCCACTTATTTTAGACAAGAGGGAACCATTTGATACTTTAACCTATTATGAGCAGATAACTCTCTAAAAACCAGTAAAACATACAAGTCATACTTAATACTAATGGTTTGTATTTGTATTATTCAAAAACAATAATACCTTCCAAACTAAAAACTTGATCTTTCAAACTACTACATAACATATGATTGTGTGTTGGGTTTCCTCGCAAATCGACACACGACAAAACACATTTCGAATCAACAGAGTAAGAAAACTGCATAAGCCATAACCTGATGCAGCAATTATCAAGAGTACATAAGTATTAAATATCAAATAATAGCATCTTCACCAATGAACAACAAAGTCAATGTCGCAGAAAAGAATCAACAATTAAAAATCCTCTTGCTCAAGAAAATAAGAGCCATCAACTAGCTTTCTTATAGATACACAATACATATCTTCACAGACATCTCAGACCAACAAAATAGTGTGTAAAGGGACACAAAGCACATGTAATGCCGACAAGATAGTGAGTGGAAGGACAGCATAGTGAAAGAAAACACCAACTTCCATACCTAACAAGATAATCCAACAGCTTTCTTAATGTCTTCAAGTCTGAAACAAGCTGCTTCGTTCTCTTCCCTAAAGTATGCCAGATGGGATCTAGCTGCCTTTTCACTATCTCATCAAACGACTTAAACAAACCATTCTCTACTGTCAAGTCTTCTACATCAACCTTATTAGTCTTTCTCATTTCCTTCAAACATGCATCCATCACCTCAATCACTGCCTTCTGAATCCCAATCATATATGTGGACATCGGTACCCTTATATCCACAACCTCTGGTGGATCCCTCTCCAAATCCTGTGATACATAAACCTGAAACAGCAAGAACAAACCACTCAACCAGATTATCCTGAGCTTAGATTCCCGACCAACACAACTTCCCCAGCTCATATACTGGCCCTTTTAAGTCCAACTAATCTGGAAAAAAGAGGTCAAAATAATTTAAGATAACCAACTACTGTAGATGACCTTGTATGAAGTAATTGGTTTTATCTGGACGACCTGGTATGAAGCCTGTCTTACTCAAGACAACCTTACCAAAAGAAGCACTCAGGCTACAAATAGACGTTATATGTGCTAGAAGGAACTTGAGCGCATGCAATATCTGTTTCTTCATTGTATAGTAGCAGCTGACATTTGGAGAGTGTTTTTTCAGTTCTTGGAATATCCTTGATCATGGCCTTACAGCATTAAGGATGCTTATGAGAGCTGGTGTGTCCACTTAGACATGGGAAATCCATCACAATAACTTGATTAATGGTGCCAGCTTCTATTTTTTGGTGCATCTGGAATGAATGGAATCAAAGATGTTTGATGGGATTTTAACTCCTAATCACACCCTTAAATTCAAATGTTTAATCTAACTTATTTAGTTTGTTTACCCAATAAAGGAGCTGAAAGCCACTTGAATGTAAGGAGAGGAGCTTTTCAGTATGTTGAACTTTTTTTAATTTTGTTCGCTCCTTATTTATTCAGTAGGTTTATGTATTTGAGCAGATACTCTCTTCTGTTGTGTATTTCTGCTATGCATCTTCTTGATAACCAATGGTAAGACATGTTATTTTCTATCTTAGCAGACACATATATCTTCACCAAATTATTCATCAAAACACAAGTATATTTTCCCAGTCAAGTTTATAGGAATTTACCTGGAATCGAGGCCAAAGATGAAGCTTTCTAAGAAAAAGGCATTTAAGCGTTCTCTCAGCTTTAGCAAAACCAGAAACCATAGAGTGAGGACGGTCGGAAAATGCACGAACATAGAGAGAACGATTTGTTGATCGCAAAATGCGCACAATAAATGCCTCCGTCGACGTATCCGAAAGTGAATGAGCATTGAGAATAACAAGTCCGGCAACAGCAGTCGTCGGAAGACGTTGAGTCAATAGGTCAACAATAAGAATCCGGGAAGTGATGAAGAAAATTCCTCCGGAAGTGTAAAGTGACAGCCTCTGGTTGGCCGGCAAGTCGAAAGTGATCTCCGATGGTAAATTCGGAACGTTACCGGAGATTTGGGATTGAATGTCATTCTCGTAATTTCGTAAGATGGAGCTTTTCTGAGGAGGAGAGGCGGAGAGGATAAGTAAGCAGCCTCGGGAGTGGTGGTGGAGGAGGAAAAGGGAGGAGATGAGCTTATGAAGACCGAGACCTGCAGAGGTAACTACTAAACCACCGTTGGAATCTTCTAGAAGCTCTGTGATTATGTGCTCGTGGAACTGCACCATATTCTGAAATCTAGGTTTCCGCCTTATGCGGTGGTGATCATGGTGGATGGTGGCGGAGATGATGGTGGCGGGAAGGTCGCTATGGAGTTTGGTGGAAGAATTCAAAGTGATGTTATATATATGAGAATTTTGGCAATTGGGGTTTAGACAAATTTAAATTAGATTTTCACCCCTGCAATTGTGAAATTTACACGTTTCCTACCTATATTTTCATTTTTGTCGTCTCTTTTGGAAAAATTAGTTTAGTGTAACATCGCTTTGAAAAAATTAGTTTAGTGTAACATCGCTTTGACAAAGTCCTCATTTCATTAGGGTAAAAATGAAGCGTGTTGAGGAGAGTAGTTTAGTGTAACATCACCTTGACAAAGTCCTCATTTCATTAGGATGAAAATGAAGCGTGTCGAAGGAGAAAGAAAATACAATCAACATGAAACATTACTCGTAAAACTTGTTTTTCTTAGTTCCATTAGGAGAGTCATTTTCTATCATTTTCAAAAAACTTATTTTTCTACCAAAAATATTATCAAAAATTTGTACCAACCAAACATGAGAAAATCGAAGAACATTTTCCCCCGTATTATTTCTTCTTTCTAAATTACAACATGGGATATAGAAGTATGCAAAAAACAGTTTCAAAACTATGACTTCAATATACAAAGTAGCAGTGTTGTGCTAAATTTGCAAATCATACAGATCCTTGAGTGCTAACTGCTAACTACTGAGGTTCAGATCGACATTGCTAGACTTGACTCGTTGTACACGCAAAGGTACAGGGTTCTCCAAGATTGTCACGTTAACTCCGGTCCAGACATCTGATTTCGTGGGGAGCTGAGCTATTTTCTCGACGATTTCCATGTCCTCTGGCAGCACATAGCCAAAAACAGTGTACGCGTTTCTCCATTCTTGATGGTTTGCCAAGCTTATAAAGAATTCAGGGCCAGAACCAACCCATGCAACTGAACCCCGCCTTATTTCTGGACAGAATTCACTGGGGACTGTAGCGAATGTTGTTCCTTCGGCACCAAAAGTTCCTTGTAACAAAGCATATGGAGGGCCAAAAGATGCCTGAAATTTTGTAAAAAGCAGATGCAAAGGACTCAAGGAAGTTAAAAATTTTAGCAGAAAGATAGCGTATGAGAACACAAAGATCAAGACAGGATGCACTTCAAGATGGAACATAGATGAAATTCCGTTTACACTACTTATCATCGACCACAGGATGCAATAAGCAAACTGCTCTCAGCAGAAACTAATTTTTCATGTCGAGCTCCCAGAGCTTTGAGCAGCCATGTCAGCTGGGAAGGAAGTTGAATTACACTACATACAAAATGTGTAATACACAGCGATATGAGCAAAGAAATAGGACACAGTTTTGGGGTATGAAGAGGGAGGAACTAAACATTTTTGCAGCGGAGAATATACACACATAACCTTTTCTGTTATTTCCATGATTTTCCAGAGCTATGTATATAACAAAGTCAAAATAGTGCTCGAGACATGCCATTTTATGGAAGACTATTTGACCGGACATGGCAGGTAGGATATTGATAACATGAACACTTTTTCTCAATCCCTCGACATAGTCAAAGTAGCCAAACTGAGACGAGTATCTATAATTCATCTTACTCATGTGATCAAAACGAAGCAGTTTAGGATTAGAAGTCACATGTAATAGTGTAGAAGAGAGATGAAAATTTACATCTTTTATGTGATCTCCGCGTGCATCCCATACTTGTCCGCGAGTTTCTGCACGAAAAAATTGGCAACCAGCACAGTGGCGAATCCCCAACAACTCCAGAATGTTAATAACAGAATGTGGGGAACATTCTGGCAAAAGCTGCAGAAAAGAATATACAGGCACGAATATCAACATAAATTGGAAAATCCTTGTCGAGGGAAAGGAATAGATGATAACCAAGCCTAGTGACTCTGAAAAGTTATACAGTGTTGAAGACATCTTATGAAAGACAAACTTTCGATATAAACTTATAACGTATCCCCTCCCACATGAAATAAATTTTACCCTATACCTTTAAGAAACAGGAAGACTTGGAAAAGGCACCGTCCTCACCAATAGTGGTCATATTTAAGGAGACATAAGCTTATAAAAATCACAAGATGCTCCTCATGTTTTGACAAAAAAGGGCATTCGCCATCTATTACGTACTATTTTGTTTTAAAGCTGGGTAGATGCGTGAAGAAAGAGCAGAACTCTGGACAAGCAAGTAGTTTTTTAATCAAGGTTAGGCACGTAGATGTAGAGACAAGCTTACAACAACAACATAGACTGACTGGCAAATCATAAATGGATAATTAGGAGATGTTGATTTTAATATGCTTTATCTTGATTAATTTTCCGAGTATCATATTTTAATAGAAACTAACAACAAAAACAACAACAACATAAACAACAACAACATACCCAGTGGAATCCCACTAAGTGGGACTAGGAAGGATAGAGTGTACACAAACCTTACCATTACCTTGTGGAAGTAGAGAGGCTGTTCTTGGAAGACCCTCGGATTTTAATAGAAAGTGAGAATGATGAAACTGATAAAGGGAACTGGTTCATTACGGTCCCCATAAGAATCAAATTATTAATTTATTTGTTTGTTTTCGATAAATCGCACAAAGAATCAATAGCATTCTACCATATTTGCATGCAATAATGTTATTACGATTCTTGTTGGTCATGAACCGTCTTATTGACCCAGAAACCATGATCACCTAACAGATTTTTCTTCCTCTTTTCAATTTTGCAGTTGCTTCTAAGCATGGTCTTACAAGTATAACAGCATGATGCAGTAGTCAAACAATCCACGCCTCAATAATTCAAATCAAGCATGATCATTTAAATCAACTCCTTTAGCAAGAAATTTCCAGAAACTGTTGCTTTTATTTCCTTATCGTTACTTCTTTTGATGTTATTCAATAATTTAAAATGACATCTCAATGTTGGCGGAGATAAGCTTTAAGTTTTCTTCTATTTCAGTTAAACCTCAAAGACTATTGCTCATTGCCTGGATTCTACCAAAACCTTTTCATGATGCACTTGTAGAGTATCCCATTATCTCAAGTCAGAAAACAATATAGCATATTGAAGTAGCCCATACTATTTTGGAAATGTATGCACTCCTCCAAGCTGATTCCCGCACATATATATGAATATTTAGATCAGAGAAATCAGTTCCAGCCACTCAAACTTTTGTGTCTAAGCCAAATTATTCAAAATGCAATCCAAAGGATAATCTGCATAATTAGAATGAGTTGCAATTTCGTAGCATTTATTTAGATACTGTCATTTCTCTGTGGCAAGATATATGGAAGTACGCATTCATCAAGAAACAGAATTACCTTAACGTGGATATCACCAAATTCTGTTTCCAAGGCGACAATTCCCTAGAAAGAAGTGGGATTGAAAAAGAGAAATTTTTTAGTTAGTACATTAAATTTAAAGTGCTATAAGGAGGTGGTGACATGAATTTCTCTAAAAATGAAAGAGTAACAGATGAACTACCAAGAGAAAGGAATTCTTCCTAGATTCATTACGCGCCCCAAGATTCTAAAGAGTTACCTATTACTAAATTAGCAGTCAATCATTATAAAAGTTGATGGATTTATAAGTAACATACAAAGTAGTAAATCTTAAGACTAATCTGCAAAAATGTCTATGTCAATGTCTCACGAGTGATGCCTGCTGTAGAATACTTTTCAATATTGCAGGGCACTGAGCAGGCGCCAGCCCCCATACATGGTCTTACGACTTTGCGGAAACTTGTGTTTCTGGTAAACAGTCGCCCGGGCCAGAAACCCCGTTTGTGAGGAGGCACCCCTTCTCCCGAAGATACGGGAGAATTTTAGAAAAAAGATCACTCTTTTGAGATCTTTTTCCCCTTACTCTTTAATTTCATAGTAATTTTTTTGCTATCACTCTAGATCGTATATGGCATAGTTGGCATCTTTGCAAAGAGTTTCAAAACTTATTCTCACTATTGAATTTACTTGTTTAAAAGAGGACAATGAAGAGAAATGATGCTATCAGAGAAACATGGCAATACATTTTAGGTTGTTGAGAAAGTTGCATACCTCTCCTTTTCCGAAAACTATGCCAGATGTCCACATACTATTGTCTCCATCTTTTCTGTCAGGAGCCAAAGTATCTTTCTGCTTCTTCAACCAGCACTGCAGCATGAAGCAACACATGCCAGATCAAACAGTCAAACTCCCATTTACATAGTGTATATTGGTCCAGAAAGTATCTAAAAATACCACAAGATAATCTTACAACAATGTTATCTAAAATGAAAATAGATGCCAAATTTAAGTGCATGGCTCTGCTTCACTATTGTAATTTCCGAACTTCAGTAAACTGCTTTAACCTCCAAAAACTTATTCTGGAAAGACTGATTGGTTTGTTTTGAAACCTTAGCAGTTGGACCTCCTTTTCTTGAATATTCAATAGGACAAAAGAGGTTAAAACTGACAATTTCTCATTTAATTTTCCTGATTGCCAATTTAAACAACAGGTTCATGTGATTGTTTGGTTGTGTTCCTTGAAATATTTGAGAAATTACAGTCAGCTGAAAAACATACTCCCTCCGTCTCAAATTATTTGAATTTTTGAGACTTTTTTCAATGTTCAAAATAGTTTAGTTGTTCAAAGTTTAAAAAGAATGTTTGAAACTTTTTCCATATTTGTCCTTTCATTTATTGAACTTTTATATTTTCTAGGAGATAAATTACACTACATATTTATGATTTCACAAAGGGCAATAGTGGAAGTATGGTGTAAATTTTGTCTTTGAATGCTTTTCTTAATATGTGTGTTTTACTTCACAAATTCAATTAATATGGGACAGAGGAAGTAGTAGCTATTTTACATAAATGCTGAAAGTAAATGTATGTGCCACATTTACAGAAACCATACAACATCTGAGGCAGGCATTTCAAGCTAATCACAAGCAAAATACTTCTCAAAAGAAAAGCATGGGCAATTAAATCATGAGAACAATGTGCTTGCGAAATGATTCACTATTGGATGGAGCCAAAGATTCACTACTTTTTGGCTTTGGGGTATGATGGAATAAAGCAAAATGACTCTTTAAACTGTC
>JAPFFP010000103.1:19113329-19128157 GCA_026153255.1 Solanum medicagineum | reverse complement strand
CAAAAACAAGTTTGAGTAATAAAAGTTTCTCTTCTCCAAAATCTTTCTACTCTTCCAAAATTCCCTTAGCCTAAAAGTCTCCCTCCTAAATATTAATAGCAATCCTCTTCCAACAATTACTCCCTCTGTCTCATATTAACTGAATTTGTGAGTCAATACACACATATTAAGAAAAATATTTAAAGACAAAATTTTAACAATACTTACCACTATTATCCTGTATGGAGTCATAAATATATAGTGTAAATTGTCTTCTAGTAAATATAAAACTTCAATAAATGAAAGGAGAAATATGAAAAAAGTTTCAAACATTCATCTTAAATTTGAATAATTTAATTATTTTGAACTTTGAAAAAAGCCTAAAAAATTTAGTTAATTTGAGACAAAGAAAATAACAAATATATTAAATTGGACAAACTTGAGACATTTCCGCTACAAAGTGCTTCGAGACATGTTAAACAACGAGAGCACGCTATAATTAAGCCTATAAGGCTAGCTAATAATAATTATATTGTTAGAATTGCGATGAAGTAATAAATACAATTATTTATCTTTAATTAGAAGTTTAATGCAGAAGTCTAAATTTAATTAGGATTCAATAAAGATATAGAATACCAAATAATGATCCAATAGGCCCACATGGCTTAGCTCAAGGGGCAAAGAGTAAAGGATTTGTGGTCGCAAGTTCAACCTTGACACCATGCAAAGCGAAAACTGATATTTAAGTGGAGAAGGATTGAGGGACGAGCCCATTATCCACCAAATTTAAAAAATTATGATTGGTCCAAAAAAGCGAGCTTACAGACAAATTTCTCGATTATAAGAAAAAATCCAATAAAAACTATTCCAGTTGCATGAAATATAACACAAGAATATAATTTCGAATTTTTTTTATATATTTGATGTTCATGGATTCAGCCAAACTTTCTTCGATAATTTAAAGTAAAGATAATAAATTTGATCGACTTTTAGCTATGTCTCTATTTAGGCTCACGTGCAATTTGCACGTTCCTCCATGTAATTATTCTTTTTTTTTTCAATATATATAGCACACAGGTTTGTAACGTACATAGATTCCTAGTGTGTGTATATATACCATCGAACTATATGTTGAAATGAATAGATTTTTTTTTTCTTAGTCAGTATATAACAAATTTTTATTTTTATATTTATATAATTTTTTAAATTCTTAAAGTGAAAAGTTTAACTCAGCAAATACTGATAGTTATACGTGTTACTCTCACTGTTCACTTTTACTTGTCAATATCTTATTTTTCTAGGTCAACTTGACTAAACTTTAAAACTAAATTAAAGTAGTTAATTTTAATATTTGAAATCTAAAATTTATTTGATTAAAAACTACACAAAAAATATTATAGTTTGACTTTGATAAATAAAATAGTGACAAGTAAAAATAAACGGAGGAAATAAAAATTGAAGTCTGTGTTTTAATTTGATTGATTTTCAGCGTTAAATGTTAATACTACCTTTAAATGCAGTTGATTGATTGAGTGAATACCAAAAAGAAAAAAAGATTAAAGATCACCAACTTATTAGTGTTGCGTGTTGGTAGTTTAATTTTCATCATAATCACAAAAAGTTGATAACTAACGTAGATTAACAGTTAAAATACCATAGGCTAAATTTATTATTGTAATTAACAAGTCATCATTTTACATGGATTATATTTACCAAGTTGAAATTAGGTTTAAATATTTGAAGCTTTACGTCTTTTCTTTCTAACTGACAAATTATGACTCTGAATAAATCATTATTAGACTTTGTTGACTTATTATATATCATAAAAGATATCAGAAGACATTGAAGAGAGAGAATTTATTAATTATTAGGACTTGTTTTACCAAACTTTTCTTAATATTGACATATTTTGGAAAAAATTATTAAAATGGATTAATAAAAAAGCAAAATAAATTTTTAATATAAGGTGCTAAAATCAAAGAGAGAGAACCACCAAGGGAACAATAATATTCAATAGACATGTAACTTTCTCATTAGTCATACTAGACGTCGATGCCTACTAGCGTAGGCCCAATATCGCACATTGACCTGCTGCCTACTTGAGTAATTACAACAAAAAAAATTATAAAAAATTACAGATATATCTTCAAATTGCTCAAACAGACATGCCGATCTGCTGCCTGCTTGAGCATCTTTAACTATCACGATTACAAGACAAATAAATTACAATGAAAAAAATCATAAAAATTAGTGCGAATTTACTCTCAAGCTGCGCTAGCAGGCAATCGATCAACTACCTTCCTGAACAGCTTTAATTATCAGGATTAGTAATATTTTTTAACACTAAACATAAGATGAATAAATTACAACGAACTATAACAAAAAAAAATACTAAGATAAGGCAAATAAATTAAATGAAAGAACCATGACTGCCTCTTATATATATCTAGGAATAGAAGCATATTGGAATTGCATGAATTATTGACATCTGGATATCATTTATACTGATTCTGACAAAACAAATTATTTATCATTAAATAAATAAAATAAAACTTATATAAATTGTTGTACGTGTCAATCCAGCGGTGTGGGAAATTAAATTCGGAAACTATATAAGTCCAAGAAATTAGAATCCGAAACCAAAAGGATAACAAATTATTAAAAAATTTCAAAACGATAATTTATATTTTCTTGGCACCAAGTTTTAAGCAAAAGTAGCTAAGGCGCAGCCAGTGGCACGCCTTACCTTTTTGGAGAAGATATTTTTTTCAGTTAACTTTTTATGTATTTTTCCTCTTTTTGTATAACTTACATAAATCCTATACTTTTTGGAGGTAATTCTAACTTTTTTCAAAATTATCAAAAATTCCTTCTTGTTGATACAAAAAACGAAACCAGTAATACATGTCAAAAAGGTAAGAGCATTAAGGGATTTTAATTATGATACATCGAGAAGTATGGATTGTAATTTGTATTAATAGGTGTTGCAGTTTTGTATCATTTAAGGAATTTTTATAATTTTAAAAGAGTCGGGATTATATGAAAATATGTAAACATAAGTTGTGTATTTTTGTAATTTTTTCTTTTTTCGCGCTACTTTTGTCTTCTTTTTTTTTAAGCGTTTTGCTTTTCTTTCTCTTTTCATTTTTCTACTACCATATAAGAAACATCAATTAAGCCTCGTTAAATTGGATTAACTTACACTTGTTTATGTAATTTCGATAGCAATACGATCAGTTAAGCCTCATTTTACCACGTCTCTCATCATGATATTTTTAAAAATCTTTTGACTTCAAAAAAAAGGATAAGAGTTTTGTCGGTCATTGTTTGCTGATAACAGAAAATAAGGAAAGGAGTCTTGTCGGTCACTGTTTGCTGACAATAGAAAATATGGAAAAGAGTCTTGTCGGTCACTGTTTGTTGACAACAGAAATAAGGAAAAGAGTCTTGTCTGTCACCGATTGCTGACAATAGAAAATAAGGAAAAGAGTCTTGTCGGTCACCGTTTGCTGACAATAAAAAAGAAAAGAGTCTTGTCAATCACTGTTTGCTAACAACAAAATGTATCATCATCAATAAAAGATTTTCGCCTTGACCTTCGTTGGAAAGGTAGGTGCTGAGCATGTCTTTTGCTTGCAAACTTCTTAAGTAGGACAGAGGTGTTGGGTTTTTAAAGTTGTAACTTTTCTAAAGAATCATAACTTTTCTGAAGAGATATGATCTTTCTAAAAGATTCTCTTTTCCAAACGATTGTGACCTTTTCAATAAATTAAAGGATAATAAGCATTATTTATTGGCTATAAATAGAAAAGATTTCTCTTATTTTTATCATTGAATTTCCTCCTTTACGTACATTTTCTCACAAATAAAAATAAAACCGTTACATTATGTAATTTCATTGCTATCTTTTTGAATTCGCTAAAGTTATATATATTGAATTTCTTTATTCTTTTATTTATCCATTTTGAATTTTAAAGCGAAAAATCTAACTTTATCAATACAAATAATGATACATCATCCTACAAACTCATAACGATTATTGAAAAGTTCTATAATAAAGTAATAGTAATTGAGAGACTGCTTATTAGGACTTCTTGTACTAAACTTTTTGTAATATTGATATATTTTTAAAAATTCATTTTATTATGTGGTTATTAAATAACAAGAATTATATTAAAAGAAATTAATAAATCTATTTTAATTTATTAAAATGGATAAATAAACAAAGCAAATAAGAATTCATCAGTTTTTTTTTTCTGCACATTTAATCTTCTTCTTATGTGAAACAAGTTATTCTGACTTTGAGGACTTATAAAATAAGAATATTTTATTATTAGTTAGGAATAGAAACATATTGGGATTGCATGAATTGTCACAATCTGGGTATTATTTATACTGAGATTCAGACAAAAAAAATTATTTATCAATAAATAAATAAATAAATAAATAGATAAAAGTTATAAAGAAAATATAAATTGTTCTGCGTGTCAATAATTTAGGAGTTGGGGGAAATTTAAATTGGGAAACTATAAGAAAGCCAAGAAATTGACCTTACATGTTTTATTTCTTAAAATATAGACCACAAAAATATATTCATTGAAAATCGCTTTCACATAAATTAACAAAAATTAGCCAAAAATGGATCTCCTTAAATCGGGTTAATTTATACTTGTTTATGTTATTTCAACGATCAGTTAAGCCTCATTAATTATGTGTCTCGTCATTTTTTTTTTAATCTTTTGACCGTAGAAAATAAGGGAAAGAATCTTGTCGGGTCATCCTTTACTGACAATGAAACGTATCGTCGTCAATAAAAGATTCTTATTTTGACCTTCTCTTCGTGGAGAAGGCAGGTGCCCGGTGTGTCCTTGGCTTTCACAAACTTCTTTAGTAGAACGGTGAGACTATTTCTCATGTTTGTTTATTATTTCCAAACTTTACTATTCTAATTGTTAGAGAGTTGGGCATGCCCATGTTACGTTCATGTTTAAGTGTATGATTCATCAATTCACTAGGTGACTTTTTTTATTACGTTAGAGTCCTTATCACTATTAAAAAAATTAAAATTAGTTATGAACTTTGTCGCTTTTTCACTAGTAGCTAACATAAATTTATTACTAAATAAAATTAGTACAAATTTTATTATTTAGCAATAAAAGTTGCCCCTAGATTCTTTTCTTTTGTGCTTTTTTCCATTGATTTTTTTAGTTTTTTTTTTCTAGTTTCTAGGGCTCACATTGAAACCCTAACTAAATTTGAATCATGCACTGCAGGGGTCATTCGAGGGCGGCATTCCCATCGAATCCAAGATGTTTGATTAAGGGTGAAACTGTTTCACCATTGTACCACAACTTATATTAGTTTTGATGATATAATAGTCATCCAAAATTTAACTTTCACGAAGATTTCTCGAGTGCCTCAATTTTTGATGTTGTCAAAAAGAAAGGAATTAATTATTTACATCATGATTAAGATAACATTACTTCAGTCAATTGAAATTTAGTCATTAATGTTAAACCTATAACATGTATTTCTAATCTAAGTAAACATTTGAAAAAAAGATATAAATAGAAAAACAGAAATTCATTTAATGTTTGATATTGTGTTATTTCATTCCGTAAGAAATTCAAATCATTTTTTTCATGCATACACATATTAAACACTATTCGTATAACGTATTTTATATATAACACTTTTTTGCACATCTAACATATATAATTATGGTCTCGTTTTCTTTAGTTATGCACTAACAATAAGGAATATTATGAGCTCAAGAGATGTGAAATTAAAAAAAGAAAAGAAAAATGAGCAAAGAATATGGTATCATACGTGGACACCACACATTATGAATTACTAAGAAAAGAATTACAATAAACAACGACAAAGGGCATGTTACTCGTACGACCATACCATATTTTATTAATTTAAGATAATCTTCATCCAAAAGAATAAAATAAAATTAAGATAATCCTGTAATTAATTATTTACACTTACTACTGAATCATGAATATTATATGGAGATTGAGGACCTGTTTAATCATCAGAGTTTTTGACCACCATTTAGCTTTAACTATATAAAGAGTGGAATCAAATTGACTTTTATTATGCTGCAGTGATGAGATTGTTTCAATCTTAATCAGAAGTTATGGATTCGAGTAGCCTTAGATATGGAGAAAATCTTGTTGGGAGCATCACCCCTGAATGGACATTGTAATGCACGAATTGGATTTAGTAGAGGTTTCAACGTGAACTCCGATACCAAGTAAAAATATTAAATGAACTTTTTTTCCTTTTTATTTTTATGAACTAAAATTAATTTAAAGATTATTGAATTTTATAATTTTAAACTAAAGGTGCATTTATATACTAATAACATTCTAAAAGTATTATTTCAAATATTGTGATATAAATTTGCAATGGTATTTCTACATGGAAGTGCCACTAAAATAAAATTTTAAAAAGTTAAAGTTAAAAGCTTATTAAATGCAATAACAAGATACATTTTGGAACATATCAATTGACATTAAGAGAAATAACAAAATATATAAATTGAAATGTACAAATAAATATATTTAATCCATTTTTTCCTTATAATTTTCAATACTTCCATAAAAAAAAAAAAGCAAGTGTTATTTAGAGTTTTAGTAATCCTATAAATTACAAAATCAAAGCGTAATCCAATCCTTACCTAATACTAAACAAATCGACGTAGCATCTTTCTTCATTGTTTAAAAATCAAATATGCATTTATTATCCTTTGACGTCTAATATAAATCAGAATTTCTTTATTTTATTTGATCAAACTTAATTATCATGTTATTTTAAATATATAAATTTTATTAAGTAATTACGTATATCATATACATTTTTATACTTAAATATATAAAACTCAGATATTTACTGGCTATTTTCTACATTAAATTACCCAAACATTAAACTGTAATTATATCTATATATTATCAAATGTTGTTCATCTTTCTTTAACATAAATTATTTTTTCTATTTTTTTTTGTTTGTAGAAGAACTTTTCCTTTAATGAACCACACGTGTCAAGATTTCAAATTAATAGATATTCTACTTCTAATTATATTTCAATTAATGAAAATGACCTAAAATATCTTCGAATTATTTAAACGTTGGGGCAGGTTTTGAACTTGGAATGAGGCGTCGTCTATTACTTAAATTTGTTTTAGATAATAAAATTATAACCAATAAAAGATCGTTACGTATATTTAATCAATATTTTATTAAAAAAAAGTATTTTTAGATAAAAAATAAATAACAAGAACATTTTAGGCCTAATAAGTGAATGGAAAATATTTTTATACTATTACCAATGGTTCAAAGACATTTTACACGTCCTTTTTCTATTTAATTAATTATTATTTTTTCTGCCATATAATCCGAAAGCCACAGACAAATTATCCACGTGGAAATTCGTTTTATTTCCACTCTCTTATATGTGCGCGTGTTCATCACGTTCCCCCACTAGTGTCTATTTCATTGTCCCTCTTTTCTCTTCTCCTACTTCACTTCAATCTCTCTCTCTCTCTCTCTCTCTCTCTCAGTTTCTTCTTCAAAAGAACTTCTTCTCTCTAGTAAACCAATCACAGCCGTTGATCATATCACCGCTGTAGATGTGTGTGTATATATAGATTACTTATATACACACACATATATGTATATTCACACACATTTAATCATGAATTACACAAACTCTCTTTGAAAGTTTGCTTCTTTTGTTGGTATGTTTCCAACTTTCCTCTCTTTTTTTAGATTTTTTTTGGCTAATGTTTGTTTTTGGGTGCAAAGATTTTTGAGGGTTACATTCTTTTTTGGGGAAAATTTTAAGGTTAGTGATGGGAAGTTTTGAAATTTATGGCCCCTTGTTGGATTTGAGATCAAAATTGAAGCTTTAACATGTTAAAGTTGTAATCTTTTTTCCATTTGCGTTAAGAATTTAGGTAAATATTTTCTTGAAATTTCACTTGGGAGTGTCTTGGTGACCTTCTTGGTGGAGTGGGTTGTGTGGTTAGGGATGAGTGGGTGGGTAGGGCTAAATTGATAATTAGGAAACAGTCTCTGTACAGAACTTAGGTAGGGGTTGTGAGCTAATGTACTACTCTTTCAATTTGCTGGTCTCGTACGGCCTTTAAGAAAGTAAAAAAGACATCTTTTATGGTTAGACTAAAGATACTAGAATGTATCAAAATATGCTTTAGTTTTGTGGTCTTAGACATGAGCATCACGCGGCGTGAAGTTAGAATTAAAGAGTTGTCGGAAAGAAAAAGGATAATCTTTTTTAAACGGATTGAAAAAAATAAGACAAACATGTTGAAACTAAGAGGGTAAATGAGTTGTACTTTGTGAGATTAACGAGGTGTGTTGTTGTTGTTAGTTTTTAACTTTGTAGTGCCTAAGTCCACTGCTTGATTCTTGTCACTAGGAACAGAATTTAATTGGTGAGTAATTATTCTTAGTTTCCACTTGTATCTTTCGGCATCTTTCCTTTTGATTTTTGTTTGCCATGTTCCTAGGTGTGTGATGGTTTTTGAGTAATTACTAATTTTGCTGCTTAAAAAATTTGTTGCCAAAACTCGGACCTTTATGAGGCATGGATGAAGTTGCTGAAGAGAGAAATATGAATTTGTTTCTTGTTGTGTTAGAAATATATGGAATTGATTTCTGTTTAATTCTTTTTTTATCTTTTGTGGAGAGATGGATCGTATTGGATTTACCCGAGCTAATATACTAATTACTTTGTACATTGGCTTGTGAATTTGGTTCATGTAATTTGCAAGGTTAAGATGGTTTTGATGATCTATTGTGGTGAAGCTGGTTTCTAGGCACTTGTCTAGTCGTGCTTCTTCGTCAGTCACCATTCTCCAGTAAATGGGCTGCTTTAATTCTAAGGTGAAAAAGCAGTTCCGTGGACATGAAAATCCTATAGCCCTTGCGTCTGAAACAGCATGTAAGTTACTAATTGATGTTTTATGTGTGTGCATATTATGTGATACATTTTTAACTTGTCTAGTGAATAAAGTGTTGCAATGAACAAAGCAGAGTGTTTTCCGAAGAGAAATCTAAGTAATGATGTGGAATTTATTCTCCATTTTTAAGGTGCAAAAACTATATACTTTGTACATGCGTTGTTTTGGAGCGTCTGTAGCTTCCTCCTCGTATTGGGGATTTGGGTAATTATAGCTTTCGCTTATCTTAAGAGCTGGAGCAATAGCTTGAGGTGTTTATTGCTGTGTGAGGTGAGATGAGTTTGTGAGCGTGATGTGGAGGAAATATATGATGAAGAAGAGGCAACAGAACTGACCTGGAAAGATGAAAATTTTGAATGATATTTCACACTAAAACATAATGAAACACGGACTTCTTGTGATCTGTGCAAAAGATTCCCTATGTTGTACTCAGAAATAGAACCGTAAGGTTCTAGGTGAATATCTTCCAGTGCAAGCTCTATCCTTAAGGTTGTTGGTTTTTCCCTCACTATCTGTTAAAACATTAGGCAGTTGTAGTGATTAAACTTATTTAAGAGATGATTTTGCGCGCACCCACTCACTCCCAATTGTGATTTCTTTCTTGTATCGAAGCCTTCTTCATTTCTTTATTTATATGTTCTTTTGTTTTCTGCTTTTGCAGTTAGTGTTAGTGAAGTTGAAGCATTGTTTGAGTTGTTCAAGAGTATTAGTAGTTCGGTCATTGATGATGGGCTAATAAGCAAGGTAATTCTGCTAAACTGTTGAATCTTGGCTTGGTGGTTTTTAGTGTAAGGTTGTGTGCATCCTTCTGGATGAATTTTACAAGTTATTACTTGCATAACTAGGCTTATGATTCCGGTGTCTCTAATAAGTAGCCGGTCACTGGTACACTATTCTCTTTTTTCTTTTCCGTCTTTCTAATCTGTAGTTGATCACTTGAAGGGGATAGGTTTTGGAGAATACTTTGTCCTGTTGACAAGAAATTGAAAATGCATTTGTTATTTATGGGTATTCCTGAACAAGCATTTCTCGAAGGAAAAACGTTGACAGAGTTTCCTTGGCAATGCCCTAATGGTAGTCCTGTTGTCCTTTATTGTCATTGTTTTAGGGCATGATGCGTAAGTTATTACTTCCCTAGATATTTAGTTCTGTGTTTCTGTCACATCTTGTCTTGAGGTTCTTGAAAGGGTGTTTGTTAAAACCATAATGCGGCAGACAGCTGAAGTATCATATTCGAACTTTGTTTGCCTATGTTTCAGCATACTACAAATTCAGCATTACATAATGTCACACAGTTCTCCTTCGAGGCTATGCTGTTGTATAATTACTTAATCTTTTTTTTTAAATCAAAAAGATAAATATAATGTTCTTCTTCTTGATATTGAGTTTTGTGTGGTCTGTCATAAACACTTGAGGCCCTAGGAAATTATGTACCTATTTGGTGGGAGGTAGCAAGTATCCAAGGATTAGTTGAGATGTGCAAAAGTTGGCTCGAACTCCGTTGTTATTATAAAAAAAGGATTCTTGGAGGTTATACGATATTTGCTTAAACTGCATGGTTGTAGACTTGTAGTTGACTGAAGGTTTCATATATATATTGGTGGTTTTTGGGTCAGTTTGTGCATACCTTGACTGATTAGTTGGCACGCTTGTTACCTTGACTGATTGATTGGATATCCTCTCTAGCCCACAAGCCTTGTTACTAATGTAATTCTGCTCACCAAGGTCGGAACAGGTAGGCTCACACCTAGTATAGGAGGTGGGATTTGAACCTGGGACCTCCAAGTTTTCCCACGCCTCAGCTACTAGACTATGCCTTTGGGGTTGGGAACATGGCTGAAGCATCATATTCTAGTTTGGTTTGCAAATTTTTTGGCTTTGTGCAAATTCAGCATTATGTGATCTAGTGCAGTTCTCCTTGAAACAACGTAACATTGATATTACTGAACTTTGTGTAATATATCCGCTTTTAATTATTCATTATCAAAATATAAATATAGTTTTTCTTATGCATTGAAAAATCATGGAATATGCAGGAAGAATTTCAGTTGGCTTTATTCAAGAACAGAAAGAAAGAAAACCTTTTTGCAAATCGGGTACGATGCTTCCTTGATCCTTTGCTTCAGTTCTGTTTGATAAAATACTGATTGAATAGCTATCTATGAGACTTTGAGCATCCTGTATTACAGTTACTCATATAGACAAATATTAGGTTTATAACAACTGCTGTAGTGGTATCTAAATTCTGGTTATTATAAGACGGGTGGAGTTGGCAACATATTTAGCTAATGTATACTTTTGCATGAACAGCTACTAAATTTTATTGATTTATGCGATTTTAATTTCGCTTTGGAACTCTCTGCTCGTAGATTTTTGATCTCTTTGATGTGAAGCAAAAAGGGCTCATTGATTTTGGTGATTTTGTGAGGGGACTTCATGTCTTCCACCCAAATGCCCCACAAGAAGAGAAAGTCAATTGTAAGTTGAAGAAAAGTTAAACTACATAGTTCTTTGTCGGTTTGACTTATTCAATCTACTGCATTATTAGCATAAAAGTGGTCATATTGACACTCAAATTTTCACTGCCATGCAGTTTCATTCAGGCTTTATGATCTAGATGGCACAGGGTTCATTGAGAGGCAAGAGGTATTTTTCTTACATACTCCTCTTTCTTTCTTTCTTTCTTTCTTTTTTTTTTTTTTGGGATATTGTTCGACTTGCTGAAGAGTTGGAGTTGTATCTGTCATGTTGCCTAATTTCTTTGTGGGACTAAATGTAGTGCTAGTCGTTGCCATGGATAAGATCCCTTTTGTCTTGCCTGTCTAGAGAGCATAATGACTGCTCCCCAAATTTTCTCGGTTGATAGTTAAAAAGCCAAAGATTCTTCTTTTCCTTTTGCATTTTTAACAGTGGATAATCACTTTGAGATATTTACGACCACACAGACACACACTGGGTTGAATACAACTCCACGCTAGCAGTTACTATGAGCCCCCTCTGTCCCACGTATCTAACTAGCTCGCGTGGTTCATCGACTTGTCCCTTTTATACCAGATAATGAGGACCTCGAAGGCAAAAGAGCAACAATTTTTTTGGAAAATTTCAAAAGGGCATGTAATTTTTTTTATATATCAAAAGGGCAAAGTGCTGCACCTTACTTTTTTCAATGACGGCGCGTTATAGCGAGGATAAGCTAATTACGTTATTATGTCTTCAATACACCCTCTCATGTGCAAGCTTGATTCTTTTCAAAGGAGAAACGTGTAGAAATTCTTTTTATAATGTGTGAAAGTGAGACATCTTGGGATTTTGCCTGTTCTGATACCATATTAAGAAATTTGGCCTTAGGCCTGACTCCGCTCAGAAAACTAGCCCAAGACTTTATAAAGAGAATACAATTTGACACCCTCGACTCTTGTGAGACGTTAACTGAAACTGAGGCAATGATAGTATCAGAGGGCAATTTGAATTTTTCTTTCTAGGCATAGAATACCGTTCAATATTTACTCTTTCCTCACTGGTTATTTTTCAGTTGCTTTCTGCCTTATTTTAAGTTGTAATATCTTTCATACAAGACTTATCAAAAAAAGGATTAGATTATTTCTTTGTACCATTTGCCTTGCCTCGTAAAAACTATCTTTTGTATAAGACTTCACTGAGGCATTTCCATCCATTTAGCCCCCCGTCTTTACTGGGTGGCTTGTTCGCCTTAAATACGGTCAATAGCTTCCCCCTTCTCTTGAGGTTCTTTGCAGCTAACTTGGTGCTTAGAAGCAGTAAGGTTTTTGGTCTATATACTTGTGCCCTATGTTGCTTGGACTTTTCAAAAATTTCATCAGATGTGTTGGATCCTTCAAAAGTAATGCATTTCTGAAGGATTCATATGAGGGCGGCAACATTTTTGGAGAATACGAGCAGCATAGCTTAGTTGTGCCTTCTAAGGTTGATGAAGGATTATGCCAAGATCAGATGATGCTATTATTAAAACTTTTGTTTATTTTGTGATATTTGTGCAGGTTTTTTAATTATCTGCAAAACTTTTGGCAGGTTAAGCAAATGTTGATTGCACTTTTATGCGAGTCTGACATGAAGTTGGCTGATGAGACCATCGAGAGTATACTTGATAAGGTAATTTACATAACGATTCATTAAGCTTCCACTATCCTAGACAGCTATAGAAACCTTTAACTTGCTATTTAAGAAGCAGCCCCAAAGTTATGTTGAATGTATCAAAATATCTTTCAATTTTGTGGCCTTAAACATGTTACGTGAAAATTTGACGTAACATGTTTAAGGCCACATGATTATCACGTAACATGTTTAAGGCTACAAGATTAAAAGATATTTTGATACGTTCAGCATAACTTTAATTAGGATCATAAAATTAAAAAAATTATTTTGCAGTTCAAAAATAGTTTTTGAATGTATCAAAAATGGATTATGGAATATGAATAAATGTAGATTGTTATATCTGTAGACTTTCATGGAGGCAGACTCAAATCGGGACGGGAAGATTGACAAATCTGAATGGCAGATTTTTGTGAGCCAAAATCCTTCACTATTAAAGATAATGACACTTCCTTATCTTAGGTAACCACAGTTTCCCAACTAATAAATGCATTGGCTGATGATGTCGTCGTCTCGTCTGATGAGATTTTTGTTTTCTGCAGGGATATTACAACTACTTTTCCTAGTTTCGTGTTCCATTCTGAAGTTGATGAAGTTGCTACATAACCTCTTTTTCTCTAGCTAATTTGATTGTATTTTAGAGCACAGGAAGTTTGTTGAGTCAAATGTGCCAGCCTCCTACTGCAAGATGATTTTAGCATTGCCAAGCCTGTTGATAGATGGTGAGCTGGATAGTTAGGTTACTTTTGGATCTTATTATTGTGCACTTTTTATCTATCTATCTATGATGTTTGTAATGCATTATGTTATTAAAGGCCTGTCTTTTTGGAGGTTTTTGATAAATTGAAATGATTCTTGTGCAAGGATGACGCCAACAATCAAAGGAATGTCCAAGTTTTGTTAAACATAGTAATGCGTGTAGGTTCTGAAGCTGATTGCACGTTCAAGTTACATTAAAGGGGCTTCATCACACTCAACATGTACAAAACATTTTATATTTGCCAAAAATAAATAAATTTATAGTATTAGCTAAAGTTAAATATTAAAGTATAATAATGTTTAGCTAATACTCATAGTTTATTTAATTTATATCAAAGGTGGAATATTTTATTTAGTGTCAAGATTCTTTTCAATAAAAAAGTGTATTACGCATATCAATGTATTTCTTAAACTAATAAGTGATAGTTTAGGTGTGCATTTAAAAAAAAATTTAAATGTTTCCACTAAACATAGGCTTTTAGTGATGGATGTAGAGAGTAAGAGAGAGAAGAAGAAGAAAATTACATATGCCCAACCTAGGATTAGATGGGGAGGCCTTACTCCTGCCCTTTCTCGCGAGATGGAAGAAAAGTTGAGACACTTATAGGTGTGGAGTAATGAAGGTAATGTGAACAGTATGTGGGACATGACTGCTGTTACATAAGAAAGGTAACTACCAAGGTACTAGGGGTTTCGAGAGGGACCTTTGGTGGATGTCAGGGCGATTGGTGGTGGAATGGTGAAGTTCAGGATAAAGTGAAAGATAAGAAGGTCGCTTACACAGAGTGATTAGAGTGTAGGGATTAAGATGAAAAGCAAAAGCTTAAGGTAATCTATAAGACGGCCAAGTCAGAAGCAAAGATGGCGATGCCGAATGCTAAGTCAGCAGCGCTTGAGCGCCTTTATGAGGAGTTAAGTGATAAAGGCGGGAACAAGAGATTGTATAGGCTCGCTAAAGTAAGAGAAAGGAAA
>JAPFFP010000103.1:19099809-19113229 GCA_026153255.1 Solanum medicagineum | reverse complement strand
TTATTATTGTGCACTTTTTATCTATCTATCTATGATGTTTGTAATGCATTATGTTATTAAAGGCCTGTCTTTTTGGACGTTTTTGATAAATTGAAATGATTCTTGTGCAAGGATGACGCGAACAATCAAAGGAATGTCCAAGTTTTGTTAACATAGTTACGCGTGTGTTAGAGAGGTTCAGAAGCTAATTGCACGCATCACACTCGACATGTACAAAATATTTTATTTTTGCTAAAAATAAATAAATTTACAGTATTAGCTAAAGTTAAATATTAAAGTATAATAATTTCTAAATTTTTAATTTTTAGCTAATACTAATAGTTTGTTTAATTTATATCAAGGTGGAATATTTTATTCAGTATCAAGATTCTTTTCAATAAAAGAAATATGTGTGTTTCTCAACTAATAAGTGATAGTTTAGGTGTGCATATAAGAAAATAATAATAATTTACATGTATTTTTGACACTTATCTCATTTTCTTTATTAAGCTCAAAATTTTATGTGTACCTCAAATAACTAATTCTTTTAACATTAAATTTCTTTAGCCTAGGTTTTGGGGTGTTAGAAATTGAATTGTAAATTTTTTTTTATGCAATATAATACTGGGTTAATATGGATCAATGAGCTTGTATTCAAATCCCTTAGGCACATCATTTCTGACAGAAATGTAAGATAAGATGGTATAAAATAAACTTTTATGATTGAGCCCTTCTCCGTAAAAAATAACGTCAATTACCAAATTTCCTTTTCTAAAAAAATTTTTAAAGAAGAATTAACATCTTCAAATCACCTATTATGCCAAATTTCAATATATATAACATACATAAATATGATTTTTAAGAGAACAAATATGTCTATTTATAACTTTATCAAACAATGAATTCAACTTTAATTTAAAAATTAGAATGTTAATAAAATCATGCTAGTGAACAATAAAATAAAACATAAAAACAATAAAAAAAAAGATAACGTAAAAAATTATATGGATTCACATGACATATAAAGATTGAAAATAAGAAAGAAATAAAAAATAAATATTACTCCGTAAAATAAAATTAATTTTAGAAAAGTTAGGATAATAAAATAAAAAGAATTTTAAATGATCAAAATAAAAATAAATTAAAATGAAAATATAAAAATAAAAATAAAAGAAATAAATTAAAAAGTAACTAGCATGTGTAAAACCAAATACGTCAAATAACATAATTACATCCCATTCCATCAAATCTAATTACCAAAAGTGTATTTTAAACAGACGCTATGTTTCATGCAAAAGACGTCTGGCGTTTGGCAAGTTTGCTTTTAATTCTTGTGGCCTTCTGAGACCTTCAAGCAATGGATTCTTTTAAGTCAAAAGATCCTTTATATATATATATATATGTCAATTATTGAACACTTTTGATATAAAAATCATCCACTCATATTCTAAAAGTGTGAACATCTTTGACAAAAATACTGATCCGTTACTAGTCTCTACATATTATCTCTACAATTCCAGGGTTTAGCAATTTCATCAATGCTGAGTTTAACCAGCAGCCCCAGGCTCAAACAATTCACTTGCTATCTCTGGTCTAATTATAATCGTAACTGATAAGACAATTTCAAAATTTTAAATTCAATAGTTGTGGAATCTTAAAAATGTGCATATTAGATTATATCATACATACTAAGGTTATCATGTTTTACTAATGTTAAAAAAATATCTTATTTAAACACTTTAACAGGAATTGAGGTATTTAGTTGGTGCAAAATTTAATTTAAATATCTAAATGACATATTTTGATAAATTTAACTGGTTAGTTATATAATAAATTATTTTGCTTACTTATTAAATACTAATAAGAAATAAATAAGAATTCTTAAAAAAATAATTTGAAAAAAATGCGTTTTTTTTTTATATCAAACACACTTATATTACTTGTATGTATTAATTATGAATGAATAAATGGCGTATGGTAGCTCACCATAAAACTATGGAGGCAGTAGGGCCATATCAAAAGTTGTTTTTTCGTGGAATAATAAAGGACCTAAAGCTACTGGAGGAACATGGCAAACTGTTGTTTTTTTCTACTTTGCTCAACTTCGGGAAACACGCTAGAATATCAACTAGGGTAGTCAAAACTTAACAACAATAATAACAGCATATCAGTAAAATTCTACGAATAGGGTCTAAAAAGGATAAAATATACGCAGATCTTATCACTACTATAAACGTTGAGAGGCTGTTTGTTTCCTGAGAACCCTCATGGGGAATCAAAACTTAATTCTTTCTAAAAGGTATAGAAAAATACATTAATATTTTTTCTTTGTATTAAATTTTTCTAAAATTATAAAAGATGAAGGATTCTTATCAGGATGATGAAATGATTAACAAAAACATTACTTGTTATATTTATAACATAATTTGATCTGATTTTTTTGTACTCATATTGGTTAAAAATATATGTTTATACTAAGTAGTATGTTTTAACAACGGGATATTGTGTTTTTTAATGATTAAATATTATCTCCTCATTAATATTATATTAAAACTTACTTTTAACGATAGAAAGAAAAATTTAATCACTATAAACGTATTTATAATAACCAAATTCATTTCCTCCATTAAAAAAGATATTATTCTGTGTGTGATGTCGCGGGTTCAAATCTCAATTGTCATGTTTATATTCTCCTTCAATTTTACTCCTCAGGACGACCTCATATGTCTCCACGTGTTAAACTATATAAATATAGCTACACAAAATTTATAAATTTTTCTTATTACATACAATTCAATTAAAATATTCTTCCAACTTTGATATGTCTGCTTCGATTATTTAATAGTATCTAAGAAAAGAACAAAAGACACCGACTATATAATGATAGTGACTAAAATAAACTTGATGTAAGCAGTTATGTCCCTCTTGCTATTACCAACAATACAATCCCCACTATGGTTCCAAAGACTATTTTTCTCCTTTTCTTTTTCATATATTCTTTTCTCTGTATTTCTCTTTCTTAATTACTTTCTCCAACAATTTCCTAACGTCATCTCCCCCCCACGTCATAGTTTTGTTCTTGCCCATTTTTTCGTTAAAAAAATAATTGATGAGTATAATCTTGCCCATAAATTTTTAAAAAGATTAAATTTGTTCATTAGCTTTAATTAGATGTGGGTGTAACTAGTTGCATATTGGCTGAAAATTTAAATATATATAAAAACTAAATTGACTCTTAGAATTTTGTTTCTGCCATATAAATTGAGATAATAAAGAGTAATATATATTATTAAAAAATTAAAAATTATTTATTGAATTTAAGTAAAGACAAAATGAAAAGAAATTATTAAGGTAAGGACATGAATATTGATCATAACAAATTTTGATAGTTTCATCAAATGAATTTTCTTGTCCTTACCTACTAATGACTTTAAATCATATGAGATAACAAAATTTAGGTAACAATTAATAAATTGACAATATGACAGAATACAGTCATACAAAATGCTCATAGAATACGACGGGTAACGTCCATCCAAACAAGGCGTAAGAGTTTACGACGGCAACGTTTTAATTTTCTTTCAATTTTACTCCTCAGGATTACCTCATATGTCTCAATGTGTTAAACTATTACAAATTTAGCTACACAATTTATAAATTCCTTATTGCGTACGGTCCAATCAAAATATTCTATCGACTTTGACGTGCCTGCTTGGCTAATGGTAGGGTTAGGCTCCTGTTATATCATGTGTTAGTTTACCTCATTTACATACTGTCTCTAATAATTGCTCTTTTTTGTTCCCTTCCCTCCTTTTTGGCATATCTAGTTCGTTCTTACTTACGGGTTTTGAGACGAGGGTCCCCTGGAAACAGTCTCTCTACTTCTATGGTAGTGGTAAGGTCTGCGTACATTCTACCCTCCCAGACCCCACCTGTGGGATTACACTGGATATGTTGTTGTTGTTGTTGTTGTTTGACGTGCCTGTTTCAACAACTTAATAATAAAAAACTACAAAAGCTATTGAAACAGGCAGTTATTGCACGACATGTCTGACAATACTGATGAAGTGATTTCTCATTATTATAATAACAGTGGGTATTATCAGAATGAAGAGGATGATGATGATTATAAGGACCTTTTTGGGTCTGACAATGAAGATTATGTTAATACTCCTTCAAAGAGCCCTTTCCCAGTTCCTTTGTAATTTGTTAATTTTGTCATTTCATATGAACCTTTTTGTGCAATATTAAGTTGGTTTGATAGATGAGTTTGATTTTTTGAAATTTTATCAGTTAAACTTTGATACTTTTAAATTATCTGAATACTTCCATTTTTGTGCAATATCTGAGGATAAGTTTTGGTATTTTGAAGTTTTGAGTTTAAGGACACATTTTATTTTATACGGTGATTAAAAAATTATTAATATATTAATGAATTTTATTATTTTATCATTTATTTATATCAATGTACATTAAATTAAGTTTAGAAATATATATAAAATACAGGAATAGTTTACTCTTTAAATGTGAAAGTAATTAATCAGCCGCTTAAAATTTTTAAATATTATATTAGTGAAGAGGGTAAAGTTAGAAAAGAAATAATTAATTATATCCTAATTTAATAAATGATTATATAGTATGAGATAAATATTTTATAAAAAAATATCCGTGAGGGAGTAATCAAGGGGGCGTCATATTTCAAAAATTGATTTATTTTGGACCGGATAGTGTGCACTCATTAATTTAATATTTTTAAAACAATGTGATTACATTTTTTCAGATGCTTCAATTATAATTTTATAATATTAATCATATTTTAATAAAATATTTTTGTGAGTTTCTTAATTTAATATTTTTAAAGCAATTTGATTGTATTTCTTCAACCGTTTCAATTATTATTTTATAATATTAGCTCTAATATGTTATTTAACGTGCTGAAAGATACTATACTTTAAAAAGTTTAACTATCATATAGTTTCATCTCTTCCTACAGTCCACCCCACTGCTACCTCATCTCACACTCAATCCTTCATAATCAAATATATATAAATAGACAAACTAACATATTGAAAGAATGTTGATTCCTCCTATAACTAAGGAGATATATGTTGAAAAAAAAAATATTTTGGTTGAGAAATTTATAAGAAGAGAAATAAGAGTTTCAAAGCGTAAGAAGAATTATTTAGAGAAAGAATCAATTTATTTATGAGATTCATATTAAATTAAGAGAAAAATAAGTATTTTACTAATTTTTTTTCTTTTGTTTTATCAACTTTATATTGCAAACTATGATTTCAATAGTTTGCGTGTAGACTTATTTGAAGTTTTAATTTCAACTACCCCTGCGCCACCCTCAACCTGCCTTCTTTGTACATTTTTTTTCCTATTATATTTTAATTATAAAAGATTATCTTTAAAAAATTAAAATACTTTACTAAAATTTTCAATAAAATATATATTTTTTATCTTTCATTTACATAATTGAATTTAATCATTTTACCAGTAAATAAATAAAAAAAATAAGACTAAAAAATGACTTACTTGAATTCAAATTATATCTATATAAAGCTGAATACCATTCTATTAATCTTTTGTTTCTCCATTTTTTTAAATATTTTATCCTTTCTATTTTTATTTTGTATTTTCAATAAAAACTCAAAATATTTAAAAATACAAGTATTTATAACCAACAAAAATGGGCTCCTTCACTTTGCCTCTTTTTCTTACGAAGATGATGAATATAAGAGTGTCAATTCCTAGTAATTCGTTAATTTTGTCATTTCTTATGAACTTTTTTGTGCAATATTAAGTTTGGTTTGATAGATGAGTTTGATTTTTTATTAGTTTAAGTTTGATACTTTTTAAATTATTTAAAAAGTGTTTAGTAGACCTTTATGTTTCGGTCATTTTCGACTAGCATTATGACCCACACTACCTCCAATTATAACAGGAATTTTGGTATTTAGAAATTCGAATTAGAGCTCTGATTTTTTGTCTTCCCTACGTCAGCTTTCTCTCCACTTTTTGACTATATATCTGTGTATATTGTATAATAGAAATTACATACTTCTTTCGCAAAATCAATGGAGTTTGATCTAAAATACTTGATCTTGATTATAATCAACATCTTCAAATCCATATTAGCCATTTCTGACAATTGGGATATATTTGGCCATCCAACTTTCATGGAGTTCATGCACAAGCTCTCCTTCCTTTTATTCTCTATCTTCATTTTCTCCGTCACTCATATAACAATTCGCCATCCAAGTATGACAATACGCATAAATTCAGGATATTTCAACAAATCCTTTTATATCCTATGCCTAGCCTCCCTTCTGCTCCCACAAATGTTGTTTTGGTACTTCATCTTCATTACCACTGCACTTTTTTCATGCCCTGCTTGGATTTCCAATACATGTACCAGCTTTTGCGACTGGACTATGCATGTTCTCTCTACCATTCCAGGACTTACCATTTTCATCAATGGAGAGTTCGATAACAACAATAGTGCGAACGAACAAGACCAACACCCAGAAACTCCCAGACTTCCAGTCTAGTTGTGTTATGCTTGCACAAGGATTTGTTCATCCCTCCTCTTTATCTGTTTTGCTTCCGATGAAATCTTTATCGTGGAATATTCATACAGCTACTGCTCGAAAATAATGTATACATTAATATTCGAGGCTCTGCCATGCAGATTCATCGTATATTATTTTCTGATATATGTTGTAATATTATTGTTACTTTTTAAGTTTGTACTAGTTCACTAGCTACTATAATACTTTACCAATTTCATGTTTATTTATTTTCTTGATGAAGATTCATGAATTTGGAACTCCAAATGCTTATGTATCGACTATCTATAATACTTAGTAATTACAAGTAAAATAATGGAAATGCCAAGCAAAAGCAGAATTATTGTTGTAGAGCCTAAAACGGCCCAATATATAACTACCTGATTGGGCCCATAAAAACAATTGGACTTGGGAGAGGACAATAAGGTTTTCAAAGCCCGTGGATCACAGTTTTCAATATTTGCACTATAACCCCTGTACATTACACAAGTACCAAAAGTTCCCGATAGAAAAATCCCAATTTGATACGCTAACACTACCGATCGGAATCGGAAAACAACCAGCCAGCCACCAACTCCGCCGTTTTACCACCAATCTACCGCCTCTACAATGGAGGCGCAGATGACGAGCCGGTTGAAACGCTTATTCGGAGAAGAAGAAGATGAAGACGAGCAGCAAGAAGAAGATAACTATTCAAACTACGACGAAGAAGAAGAACAAAGACAACGCCAAGAGAGTAATCAATCATCAGCATCACAATCATCATCGTCTACTTCTTCAGGCGGCGGCGGCGGCGGCGCGTCGTCGTCATCGTCTTCATCGGGTTCTTCTTCGCGTTCTTCATCATCGAATAGGAGTAGAAGTAGTAGTGGTGGTAGTGGAAGTGGGAGTGAAGGAGAAGCAGATGAGGATGATACTGGCGAAGTGATTTCTCATAGTAATAATGATTATAATAATTATAATAGCAGTGGTTATTATCAGAATGAAGAGGACGATGAAGAATATAAGGACCTTTTTGGGTCTGATAATGAAGATTATGTTAATACTCCTTCAAAGAGTCCTTTCCCTGTTCCTGGTAATTTGTTAATTTTGTCATTTCTTATAAACCTTTTTGTGCAATGTTAAGTTGGTTTGATGGATGAGTTGATCTTTTTAGGTGTTTTTAAGGGTTAAAGTTTGGTACTTTTAAGTTATTTGAATACTTCCATTCTAGATTTCGAGCTCAATAAGAACATACCCTCCGTAATTCCACAACTAGAGTGTAAGTAGACCTTACCCTATTTTCTGGGTGTAGATGGTAGCTTTTGAGCTTGTTTGGGATATTTTTGATTGGGGTTTTGGTTGGTCTTAGAGTTGAGTGTTTTTGAGTTTGATTGATTGATTTGAGAACTTCGCTTCTAGGATTCCAGCTGATATTTGGGCATTTGAACTTACCTTTTGTTTGATCAGATGGTGTGTGTATTTTAGATGAGTTTATCTTTTGAAGTGTTCTGGAGGGTTCTAGTTTGGAACTTTTCAGGTTTTTGACTTGAATGGTCTTTTACTTGAACGCTTTATTTCTAGGTTTTGAGCTCAACAACCACAAAAGCCATGTAATTCCACAAGTGGGGGTCAGAGAGGTAGTGAGTAAGTAGGATATTTTGGATTGGGGGTTTTGTTGGTCTTAGAGATGAGTATAATTTTGAAGTGTTTTTTGAGGGTTGGATTTTGGAACTTTGTAGGTTTTGACTCTGTTTGATAGATTTGAGCACTTTGCTTCTAGGATTCCTGCTGATTTTGGGAATTTAAACTTGCTTTTGTTTACTCTGATTGATGGAGTGTATATCTTAAATTTTTCTAATGGTTTGATTTTGAAATTTTTGAGTATTTTGGATCTCTTAGTTTGATTTATTCAACTTGGAGAAATACACAATATCCTTTCCTTTTTCCCCAAAAATTCTGTTTTTGAGTATTTTGGATCTCTTAGTTTGATTTATTAGCCTTTGTTTTGCAATCCACGAATCTCTGCTGTTGAAGAGAGAAGCCATAAGCTGATTCATTTGCATCTGGAATAATTGAGTTTTTGTTGATGAAACTGATTGTTCTTATTGCATAATTCTAATTGCGGAACAGAATAGATTACGACTGGATGTAGTCCATTGTTGCTGCCGAGTATCTTTTGTTGCTGTGCTTCTGATTGATATGTGGTACTGAGGTAGCTTGTTAATGCTATTATTCTAGTGATAGGTATCATCTAGTGAGTTTTTTGCATAGGTGATGTACTCATTGTCTAGGCATTGTCTTTAAATTCTTCAGTTTGGAATCTCACAGAGAACCCAATCTGCTGTTTAAGAGAATTGGCACAGTGAAAGGCTATCAAAGAGTTGTAGATATTCATGATTCTAAGCAGAAAATGTCTTTGCTGTTCAAAACCCTAAATTAGTCAAATAGCCAACTTGAGTTATGTTTGCTGTTTTATAAGTTATCTGAAATAGAAGTATACAGGAATTTAAATAGCGTCTAGATTTTCTTGAGTTTGCTGCTTCGTGAAGCATCTACTTAATGTCCATATATAATCTATTTAAGTAATACTCATGGAGATGTGCCTATATTGGCACTCTATTTTATAAGCTAAAAACAAATGAATAATTATTGATTGGTTTGGCACTGTGAAAGAAGAAGGCAGATTTTGATTTTGTTATGAGGAGCAGTGATATCTCCTGTGGTTCCATACTGCTAGGAACTTTCTTCTACAGAGAAGAAATTGCTTATGCATAATCAAATGTTAACATTAGATTCATTTTCCCATTTAGGTTAATATTCCATTATCCGGTTGATTGTTGTTTAAGCGCTTCTTTCTCATCCTCTTGGCAGTTTTACCGCCTATACGTAACACTAACCACCAAACAAGGGGAGGATTTGGCCGTGGTCGCTGGCAAAATGATAGAGGAGCTGGCATCCTTCCGCGACCAGGACCTTATCCTCCAAGGCAGAACTATGGTTATGGTTCCAAGTTTTTCAATGGCCATCGTGATGAACGCTTTGTGTCTGAATTGAAGTTTGCAAAGAGTGAAGAAACATTAGCAAGAAAATGTATAGCTTTTCAAGAGGTAGACTCTTTCCCTGATTTTCTCCTTTTTGTTGCCAACCTACCCTAGCTAAGCTCATGGACTTCTGCCAAACCATTCTTAAAGCTACCTGACGCCTGAGCTGATCGAATGCACAACTTTAACTTTAAATTACACTTTTTTTGAAATATTAGGGTTTAACCATTGTTTTAAGTGGGTCATCCATTCCATTTAAACAACAACAATTTCACCCTTCTCAAACTTCTGATGGGAGAAGAAATGAATTGTGGCGTTGTATGACCCCCTCCCTCTTACGTATCCTTTAAAAATTCAGATCTTCTTGACACTTTAACACCAACTGCCTGTAAGACTGGTTTTTCTTCTAATTTATTGTAATTAATTTATGGGATAAACAGCCATGTGAACTCGCGTGCTTCAGTCGAGTTGAAGGTGGAGATGTTTACTTTGATGACCGCAGCTTGGTAAGCATTATGTCTTTTATTTTTTTTACTTTTTAATGACATCTCAATATTTTTAAAAAAATCCAGAATGACCAATCATAATAGAGCATTTCCTTTGTATTATCAGAGGCTATTCAAGCGTCTAATTACTGAAGATGTTGGGGCAGACCTGAATGAAGGTTTTGATACTTTTACTGAGAAGAAAGGTATATGCTAGAGGGATGACATATAGAGAATGTGAAACTTTTAGATGCTTGATGGTTAGGCTCAGAGTTCTTCTGTTTTCTATCTGCACCTGTGTGTATAATCTGACAGATATGTCTTTTTGGAAGATTTGGGTTCTCAAGGTTTTGGTGACTTATTGGCTAGTATCAGGAATAAAAATATACCACTTGATAGAATGCATTTCGTGGTAAGAAATTTTTGTTTTTTAAAATTCATTATCAGAACTCCATGTGTTTGGCGATTGATTTAACAGTGGTTTGCTTTTTCCTTTTCCCTGTGCCAGACTTATCGCAACAACCTCAATAAGGTAACTTTGAATCTCCTATGACTGATGCTCTTGTAATGCAGCATGACTAATTTCAGAGAATCAAATATTGATTATGGAGTAGATCATTAAGCTGCAATCTTTTTGCTCTTGTTTGGGTCACCAGTTTAAAACAGGAGACCCTGAGTTGATATATTATTAGTTCATTTTGTTCAGCAATAACTGCTTTTTTAACTGGCACAAATTAATATTCATTTATATACCTTGTCATCTGTGTCCTTGATGGCAAGATCCGATATAATTCTCAGTTGACATGATACTTTAGTCTGTTGACACTCGTCTTGGGTTTCCTTTTTGTCTGCAGATAATGGCTACTGCTTATCTCAGGAATGAACCTTGGGAAATGGGAGTGCACAAAAGAAAGGGGGTTGTGTATCTTGACGTACATAAACTGCCAGAAAGGCCAAAGAGTGTGCTGGACCGGAGAAGGTTCTTGAATGTTTCCCAAGTTCTTAGTTTTAAGAAAAATTGTTAATACTTTTTGTGGATAATGTGAATGGTCTCAGAAGGTTTATAACTTTTAGTTGGCTGAGTTTAGATTCTATCATAACTCTTCAGCCTAAAGAACTTTGAGGCTCTCTATACTAAAGAGCTACTGATTTCCATATTCCTAATTAACGAGGTCGTTGGGATGCAATTTTCCTCCTTTTCTCCACCTTCCCATTTTGTTTTCCCGGCTTAACTACTGAGTTGGGATGCCATGTGCAATAAACTGTACACTCTGTAACACTTGCCTTGCTTTATTTAATATTTGGCTGATATAAATTGCTAATTGCAAAGTTCTTCAATGTATCAGCACTATGGGTAATTTATAAATCATTTTATGCTGTTTATGACAAAGAGTCTATTAGAATAAATTCTTCTCTTTTTATTTGTTAAAAGAAATTAGTATAAGGGGAACTGAAAAGATGCCAAATAACTCTTGTTGGTCACAAAGTATACAATTATCAAAATAGCCACTCATAAGTTAAAATTTGACAACAGGGAAACATAATCTGCTTTATTAGAAAAATTCTTTTCTCTTTATAAGAAGGTTTCTTTAAAAAGGTCTGTTATTATGTATTAGAAGTATTGAGTTTCATAGTTGACCAAATATGCTTTTCTTGTTTGAATAAGGCTTCTTTTATTGCCCCTTTAATCTAGGTGTTACTGGGGATATTGTTTTGAGAGCCTTGCAACAGAAGATCCTAGGCGATCTGATGGAGAAGGGATACATCACATTGATGCCAATGTTGAATATTGTGCTGTAGTTAAGACAAAATTAGGAGCACATCGTGTTTTAATGGGGGCTGAAATGGATTGCTGTGATTCAACTGATGATGGGAGGAGGTTTTACGTGGAATTGAAGACTTGTCGCGAGGTATGCCTTCTGGCTGGGAGCTCTTTCCCTGTTCATTCTTTTCTGTTTTTTTAACTTTTACACCTTAATTCTGTTATTGACAGCTGGAATATCATACTGAGGAAAAATACGAGAGGGAGAAATTGCTCAAGTTTTGGGTATTGACAATGGAAACACATCTTTCATGCTTTTTAGCAGATTCTTTCATGCATCTTATTCGTATTTATATGTGCTTTAAATGCCAAAACAATAACACATTTCCACAAGGATTCGTTTTTCCATGTTAAATCATGTTAAGATTTGAAATTATTTATTTTCTTAATGGCTAATTATTTTTATTCCTAATATTTCTTTTGCGCCTCAGATATTCCTAGTATTTCAGTCCTGCACCATGCCAACTGATCCTAGTATTTTCTTCAAATTTCTTTTTCCTTTCTACTTTAGTTATCAAGTCTTTATAGATTGTCGTTTGTTTGAAGCCTTTTAGCTGTCTATTTACTTTTGTTTACGTATATTCTCTGTGTTGCAGATCCAGTCATTTCTTGCTGGTGTACCTTATATTGTCGTTGGTTTTAGGTAAATGTACATGCTGTGATCTTTCATCTTCGCTTTTCCTTTTCTTTACTCCCTATGTTTCTAAAAGAATGACCTAGTTTGACTGGACACAAAGTTTAAGAAAATAAAGAAGACTTTTCAATCTTGTGGTCCTAAATTAAAGTTATGTTAAACGTACCAAAATGTCCTTCAATCTTAATGGCCTAAAACATGCCACATGAAAATTGAAATTAAAGTTTTGCCAAAAAAGAAAATGAGTTACTCTTTTTGAAACAGACCAAAAGGGGAAGTACGTCATTCTTTTTGAAATGGAGGGAGTATAAAGGCTTTAGAGACAGATCTTTGCTTTTTTCTTTAATCTTTATGCAAATTAGGGATAAGGTCTACGTAGATTCTATCCTCCCCAAGCTCCATTTGTGGTATTACATTAGCTAGGCAGCTTTTGTTGTTGTTATGCTTAGTGTCATGAGTTTCTTCTCTTTCATTTCTGCATTAATTTTCCGCAAACAAGAGAATGTTGCTTTTCTGAAAAATAAATGGAAATGTTGTTGAAACCATTAAAAGATATTTCTTTGTATGTTTGGTGTAAAAACAGAGTACTGTGGCAAATGTCGTCTATTTTGGCTCCATCTTGGTATATATTCATGAAATTTTTTACTTATCAAATAAAAGTAATGCTCAGTTATCCTCCTCTTCATGATCTTTTATTCTTAGTGTGTACATACAGTGACCGGTTACAACCCAAGTTAAATTTTTTATTGTTTGACAAGTGACTCAAAGTTAAGTGTTATACTGTAGGGATGATGCTGGTCGTCTCGTCCGCACAGAAAGATTGAGAACTAAAGATATTACACACAGAGTGAAAATGAAAAATTACTGGCAGGTAATTGTTCTCTTTATTTTAAGATGCGTAA
>JAPFFP010000103.1:19083578-19099709 GCA_026153255.1 Solanum medicagineum | reverse complement strand
GAATCTCCTATATATAGGAGTAATGAAGGCTGCCAACTTTGAACAGCAACCTTGAAAACAATTTGCAGACAAGTTGCCAACTTGAGTTGACAACTTTGAATGAAGAATTGCAAGGCAAATTTTCAAAAGTGTGGGCTATGCAATCTTGCAAATTTCAGTCAACAATTGTGTGCTGATTTTGAATCTTGGGCCAGATTTCAACGTTAATGTTCCCTCAACTATCTTAAAATTAAATAAACTCGTCATTTTAGATCTCTCTTCCAACCATTTTCGAGGCTTGATTCCAGAATACATTGGCAACCTCACTGCAATCAGAGAGTTGACACTTTTAGGAAACAACTTCACTGGTAATGTCCCCTCAACTATCTCAAAATTAAACAAACTCGTCATTTTAGATCTCTCTTCCAACCATTTTCAAGGCTCATTCCAGAATCCATTGGCAATCTCACTAGAATTACAATTTTGAATCTTTCAAATAACAGCTTCACAGGAAATGTTCCATCAACTATCGGAAAGCTGAAAACACTCAACTACTTATCTCTCTCTTCCAATATTTTTGAAGGCTCGATTCCAGATATTTTTTCCAATTTTTCAGAGATATCAGATTTACAGTTTGACAATAACAATTTTGCTGGCCCATTCCCCTATTCATTGCAACTTTGACACGCCTTGTGACATTAGAATTGCAAAACAATTCACTAACTGGTCCACTTCCCGCTAATATAAGCAGACTTCAAGAGCTACAATTCCTTCGTTTGTCCTTCTATTATTTCACTAGCACAACACCCCTTGGTTATTCCGTCTCCCATCCTTGCTTTATTTATATCTTCAATACAATCAATTAACTGGGAAATTGCCAAATGAGCTCAAGAGCAATGACACAGAATAATTGATCTTTCGTACAATAAGCTGCAAGGTGAAATCCCAGATTGGATGTTATCCCTGAAAGTGATTGATCTGGATCTCTCTCATAACTTCCTCACAGGCTTTGAAAAACAAGTATGGCGCTCAGAGTACTTGTCCTACCTTAATTTGGAGAACAATTTTCTTCAAGGGCCTTTGCGTCAATCCATTTGTGACATGGTTAACCTTCAATTTCTCATTTTGGCTCAGAACAATTTCAGTGGTTTAATCCCAAGATGTCTGGGTAACTCCAGTAAAATTATTTCTACTTTGGACTTGCGCATGAACAATTTTCATGGAGAGATACCAACATTCACACATACAGGTTTAGAATATCTTGGTTTATATGGCAATCAACTAGGGGGACAAGTCCCACGATCCTTGGTTAACTGTACAGGGCTGCAAGCTCTTGATTTGGGGAATAACAAGATAAATGACAAGTTCCCCATATCGCTCGAGAAACTTCCATATCTACAAGTTCTGATTCTGAATTCAAATCTCTTTCACGGTCAAATTGGTGATTTAGAGTCCGAGTTTCCATTCCCTGAGTTACGAATCTTTGACCTTTCCTTCAATGGGTTCACCGGAACATGCCATCTAGTCTTTTCGAAAGTTTTAGAGGAATGATGGATGTGGATGAAGAAAAAAAAGAAAGGACAATCCCCCAAAGTCAGTACCTTTACAATGTTATTTTGGTGATAAAAGGTAATGTTTATGAAATGAGCATCATGCCAATTATGATGAGTGTTGATTTATCAAGCAACAGGTTTGCAGGAGATATTCCAAATTCCATTGGAAGTCTGAGGTCACATGTGTTGCTCAACCTGTCTCACAACAGCTTCGGTGGTCATATTCCAACTGAGATGCAAAGTTGCAGGCGCTCGAAGCACTAGAATTCTCATGGAACAGACTCATTGGAGAAATCCCAGGTCTACTGTCCAGTTTGACATTTCTTGAGGTCTTAAATCTTTCACACAATCATCTGGCTGGGTGCATTCCTATGGGGAAACAGTTCAATACATTTTCAAATGATTCGTATTGTGGGAATCTTGGATTAAGTGTCCGTGCTTTGTGCCGTCTGAAAAATGTTTTAATTTGCAAGTAATACCCTACGACTTTTTTCATTTCCTGTTGTTTTTCCTTTAAATCGAAGCTCTTATAAGTTTAGCTATCCAGCATAGGCTATATTAGTTATTACGTCAAAAAGAGATGATTCTCTTTCACAACATCTTGGTTTCCTATTGTGTTTTCACCTTCTCTATAGATTTCGTAGGTTTATATTAGTTCAAAGATTCAGATGATGGTTAAACAATTTTATTTACATTAAGTTAAGTTATTTACATTGTTAGAAGTGCTTATTGAAAAATTTTCTTTTAGGATAACAATTCATGTTTAGTTAATCAATTTAGAAAATATTTGACCATAGTAGAGGGAAACAACTTCAAATATCCTGCCCCCTAGAAAAATGGCGAAACGCCTCAAATTTCTAAAACAAACACTCTTAGCTTCTCAAAAACTATGGCAAACGCGCTACCTCATCTGTCGCGAAACAGTGTCCCTTTAACCAAAAATAAATGTCCCTTTAGAAATTTAAGAACAAAAATAATACTAAATGTAAAATAACATTTACAAACCCCAGAATGACCAATCATAATAGCAAATTTCCTTTGTATTATCAGAGGCTATTCAAGCGTCTAATTACTGAAGATGCTGGGGCAGACCTGAATGAAGATTTCGACACTTTTACTGAAAAGAAAGGTATATGCTAGAGAATATGAAACTTTTAGATGCTCGATGGTTCGGCTCAGAGTTGTTCTGTTTTCAATCTGCACCTCTGTGTATAATCTGACAGATATGTCTCTTTCGAAGATTTGGGTTCTCAAGGTTTTGGAGACCTATTCTATTAACAAGAACTATCTTGATAGAATGCATTTCGTGGTAAGAAACTTTTTTTTTAAAAAATTTGTTATCAGAACTCCATTTTTTTGGCAATTGATTTAATGGTGGTTTGCTTTTTCCTCTTCCCTGTGCCAGACTTATCGCAACAACCTCAATAAGGTAACTTTGAATCTTCTGTGACTGATGCTTCAATTATGCAACATGACTAATTTTAGAGCATCAAATATTCATTATGGAGATGTTCATTAAGCTGTGTTGGTGTGTATGCATTTTATTATTAAAATAAAATATTACGTGCATATGGTAGTGGGTATAAATTGTGGTAGAAATGGTTCTTAGTGCTTGTAACTTAATTATATGACCATTAGTGTCTTGTAACTCATGTAACCTCCAAGACGTGATTCCTCCATTCATTTACCAACATGTCTCCTGATGTTGGTGTGGGTAGGGTGCTGGCTCTACGGGACAGTAAAACATTTATAGTGTCTCGTAATTTTCTCGTTCTCATGTTTGGAAGAAAATGCTATCTGATCACTGATGCTTAGTTTGTTTATTTGTGAATGTTGTTGTGATTTCAGATGAAGACTACATATTGCAGTTTACGCCACATTGAGCTTCTTCAAGCTCAGTCCTGCCCTGATGCAATAACAGACCATGTGCAACAGTTATTATAATACCTATTTTGGATGATCAAATTCTTCACAATGAGTTTTCAGGTGGGTTAACACCACAGTCCACAGCATAGCACTTTAAATGCCAAAGAATTACACATCAACACAATATTTTCATTTGCGCCTCATACATTCCTAGTATTTCAGTCCTGCACCATGCCAATTGAACCTAGTATTTTCTTTAAAAAATATTTCCTTTCTACTTTAGTTATCAAGTCTTTATAGATTGTTTGAAGCCTCCTTTTACTTTTGCTCATGTATATTCTCTTTGTTGCAGATCCAGTCATTTCTTGCTGGTGTACCTTACATTGTCGTTGCTTTTAGGTAAATTTACATGCTGTGATCTTTCATCTTCGCTTTTCCTTTTCTTTTACTCTAAAGGCCTTAGAGACAGATCTTTGCTGTTTTCTTTAATCTGTTATGCAACTTAGGGATAAGGTCTGTGTACATCCTACTCTCCCCAAGCCCCATTAGCCAGACAGTTTTTGTTGTTGTTATGCTTAGTGTCACGAGTTTCTTCTCTTTCATTTCTGCATTAATTTTCTGCAATAAAGAGAATGTTGCTTTTCTCAAAAAATAAAAAATAAAATATTGCAAGTGTTGTTGAAAACATTAAAAGATTTTTCTTTGTATTTTTGGTGTAAAAGGAGAGTACCGTGGCAAATGTCGTCTACTTATCTTTGGCTCCAGCTACGTATTTAGTAATGATATTTTTTACTTATCAAATAAAGAAATGCTCAGTTATCTTCTTCATGATCTTTTATTGTTAGTGTGTTCTTACAGTGGCCGGTAACAACTTAAGGTAAATTCTTATTTCTTGATAAGTGACTCAAGGTTAAGTTTATGCATCTGTAATTGTGTTATACTATAGGGATGATGCTGGTCGTCTCGTCCGCCCAGAAAGATTGAGAACTAAAGACATTACACACAGAAAAAATGAAAAATCACTGGCAGGTAATTGTTCTCTTTGTTTTGAGATGCACAAATGCCTTGTGATTCTGTCTGATTGATTTGGTCTGTCAGAGGGGGGGGGGGGGGGGGGTTTTGTGGTTTTCTGGGGCGTCTGTTTTTTTTCTGGTTGGCCCTTTTTTGGGGGTGGGGAGGGGGGGGGGGGGGGGGGTGAGCGCTTTGTGGTCTTCTGGAGCTTCTGTATATTCTACTGTTAGCCATTTATTGGGTGTTTCTTTCTTGTTCTTTAGATTTCTTTTATAACATGATTTTGCTGTCATAATTGAATTTGTCTTTTTTATTCTTTCTTAATTTACCTGCTTTGATGCTCGAGTCGTTTTATATCTAGTATTTTCTATTTTTCGGGATGATATTTTTTAGATGAGAGTCTTTCAGAAATAGTGGTAAGGTCTGCGTACATTTTACCCTCCTCAGACCCCACTTTGTGGGATTTCGGTGGGTATGTTGTTGTTGTTGGTAATTAAGCTCGAGTTCTCATGTCTCCTGGATGTTGGTGTGGTAGGGTGGAGTGTGCTTAGCATTTGCAGATGAAGTCTTGTGCTGATGGAAATGAAGAGAACAGGAAATGTGAAGAAAAATATTTTCTCTCATTTCATGTGTACAAAGATACACCTATTTATACATCTTTATGTAAATAAAAGAAAATAGAAAAGAAAAATCTGTATAACACCTGTCTAATTTCTATTTGTCTAAGAAATAACAAACTATATTCTTTTGTGTCCTACTCATGTGACCTTACAGCTTTGCATTTGTGCACCTGGATTGTGTAGATCATTACTAGCACATATATGATCAAATGATCTTTAATTTGACACCAGGCTTTGTCTCCTCATAAAACTCTTCCGCTTTCTTTTTCTTCACTTCGTATGATCTTTCTTTCATTTCATCTTCTATATTTCTTCGTTGAACAATTTGTGATCCAATATGTGCTAGCTCTACGGGACAGTAAAAGAAAGTAAGAACTAGTGTCTCGTCATTTTCATGTTACACTTCTTTCTTATTTTGATTCATGCTATAAAGTCAAAACTTTATTTCTCTTCTAAATCGTGTGTTACATGTTTGCAAACCATGCCTTTTAAATTCTTCATGAACCTAAGGAATGTCGTTAGCATTAAGAGGCTTGAGCCTACTATTCAGCTTACTGCACATGCTCGATGGGTAGAAGACGACGAGGAGAAAAGGATGGAAGAACCTTGGAGCAAAAAGGCTGAGTCAATAGGACATGAGCATAGTAAGCATAAGTAAGGGAATGGAAATAGGTCCCCTTTTCTACAGAGACCCTTGAGTTATGCACCATCACCAGTGAATGCACCCACATTTAATAGTAGATGTAATCTGAGGCCGAGGAGAAACCAGCCATTTAGGGTCCGGAATCCTCTATCCCAAGGAAGCATGGCTCGAGGACGTAAAAGAAAGCCACCATGTGGAGAGTGTGGCAAACTCCATTTGGGGAAGTGTCGAATGGGCACCGACAACTGCTATAAATGAGGCCAAGTGGGTCACTTTTAGAGGGATTGTCCAATGCGGGCCAACAAACTCAACCCATTACATCTACACTACTAGTTAGAGGAAATCATAGAGGCACTACTTCTGGCATGAGCAGGGCCACAGAACAGTCAGATGCCGTGGGTAGTCCGCCGAAACTAGAAGAACAATTAAGATGTTGTGATGGGTATGATTCGAGTCTTTACTTGCTTTTGATGTTATCCATGAGAGAGAAGCTTATGTTTCCAAGAAGTTCAATATTGCCACCTACGAGTGTGATTTGAGGCCTTGAGAATCGTAAGTAGAAGTGTCATCCCAGGACTAGAAGGACGACAATAGAGAGGAGGGCACTAGATAGTGAGAGTGGTGGTTGATTGAGGCTTTGACGATAGAGTAGAGGTATAGAGAAAGAGTTATCGTTAGGATGAGTTGGAGTGTGCTCAATCTAGAAAGAGGTTTACGTGAATGTGTCACAGTGGTATGAGGGTGGAGTATATATGTTGAATAAGGGAACAAAGTGCTTTCAATGTGATAGATCTAAACTAAGCTTATGATTCTGAAGTGAGAGCCAGATGAGATTCATAGAGTTATGAACTTAGCCAGATAAGGAGGTATAATGAATGGGTAAATAGTACTTGAGTTGTGAAGAAAGGATGTATTGATCGAGTATTTGCTATGGGATCTTAGCGGGCCTATGTTCTTAAATTGCTACCTAGTAGCTATAGGTTGGTATAATATGAGAGAAGTGTGTGATGCACATGTTAACACTAGGCCCTAAGCTTGAATTTTGAGGAGCAGTGTGAAGAAGGATAGGGCATTATGCCAATGGTTGTCTTAGTGGGAGATTTGCTCAAAGAGTTTTGTTGTAGTGTGTATTCGATGTTAAGATGTTGACTTGCTAGGAACATGATGCTACGAGTATGGAAGAGGTACCCCTTAGATGGAGATAGTAAATTGAGGATGAAACACTAGAAAAAAAGAGACTTAAGATTTGCATTCGTGATAGTGTAAAATTGTGTGAAGCTCTAAGTTATGACTTGCTATGAGAACCTAGATAATATATTTGAGTTGTCGATGTAGAATAAGTGGATGTAAGCATTCTTTATCATCCCTAATAATTAGGTCGATGGGGATTTATGTATAAATGACGATGAGTTTTCCCTTACAACCCAAGACTTTTTTAGTCATATATTGGAGCTTAGAAATTGGATGGTAGTAGAATAAACAGAGAGGTTAGATGATAAGAGTTGTAGAAAGCGATTACGCATACCAATAAGAGCAGTAAGTATAGAAAGATGCCCATAAAGCTAGAAGGAAGTTAGGAGTAGTATCTCAAAAGAAAGTTCTAATAGCGATTTTATATCTTTGAGCATAGTATAATAGGAGAGTTTAAGATGTTCTTGTGGATAGTGATTCCCCTAATCATGTGGAGAGCTACACTTATATCTTAAGTAAAGAGAATTAGCTCGCACACTTAAGGAGTGGACCTTTGAGCTAAGGGGGAGATAAAGAGTTGATAAACTGAAGTGATGCTTTATGTATGTCTTATGTATGAGCACCATGTCTATGGCCTAGACTCATGCACTCGATGTTGATTCACGATCGTGTTGAGTTCTGAGGACGAGAAGTGATAGTTGTACTTTTATCTCACAAAAATCTCAAAGTTCCCAACCTTATGTCATACAAGATGTGACTTGAGTTTTACAGCATGTTCAATTCCCTAAACGCATGATAGGTCCTAAAAGGCTAATGAGATTTTATCACATTATGACTACTCTCAAATCAAATTCCTCGAATGTATCGTGCTTATGACCTTCCGCTCTAAATCTTTCCAATGATCCTTGTTTCCAATCTTGATAGCGATGTTGGTGAAAGTAGATGAGTTATTGCTGATGACTAATGGTAGATGTTCTTTGATGTTATGATTATGACATCCTCCTTTGATTAAGGTTATGGATGTGGAGAAAGAGAGAGATGAGACCTTATGATGTTCAACAGATTAGTAAGAGTAGGTTAGAGTGTCTCTAGGCAAGAGCATGTTTGTGTGTCTTTGAGTGAGAGCTCATTCAATAACGGATGTAGAAGTGCTAAGTAGGCTTGATAAGTCTCTGATATAGTTAAAGTGGATAAAGTGATAGGCTTGAATGTGTGGATATCATTTATGAGTGATTGGAAAGGCTTCTCAATGCCTTTTGAGTGAGTGTTCTAGGTAGATGTTAGAGTAGTGAGAGGAGTAGTATTTTCTAAATGAAAATCCCTGAGGAGGTATAGAGCTTGAGTTGAGGGTTAGGTTTTTAGGAATATGATCACCTTAGGAATAACACTTTGAGGCTAGAATTGAATGGAATAAGAGGATGTGGTTAGGTAGAAATTTGAATAAGAGTTATAAGCTTTAATTGATGAGGTATAGTGCCATGAAGAGGAGCATAGTTGAAGTGAGATGCTAAGCTTGAGAGTTATCCATGGAGTCTTATCTATCTTGATGGTCCCATTCTCTATTAGAGTTGATGACTTCCTTCTTGAGTTCTAATAACTAATTGTCGAGGTGTTTTTTGAATGCTTCGAATTGCTTGAGTTCTGATGTCCCATTCGTGGCTGATGGTGAGAATGTCTAAGGTATAGAACAAGGATCTTATAGGATAGATTGTAGGAGTATGATTAACGTATGGGTAGCACATCATGACTTTGGAGTTAGGCTTGACCATGGTAAGAGTATGTAGCGAGATTTGGGCTTATGAGAGTTATAAGCTTCAGACAATGATACCCTCTAATGAGTTGAGCTTTCTATCCTTGAGTCGATGTTCACTAGTGAGTTGGAGTATTTGATCTATTGAGGTCTTGATTGTATGTGTGCCTTAAGAAATTTCCTAGTGTACTGACCTGTTCCACTGAAGTTTAAAATTTTAAATTTTTTTAGGGGTATTTCAAACTTTTCTCCACCCCTCCTAAACCTAATCTATGACCAATATAGGTCATTTTTTGCCTAAAAAGGGTTCCTAAACCCATTCTAAAGTCTTCTACGCTAAAGCTAAGAGGAGGCTTTGAGCGAAGAAGAGAAGAAAAGCTAGGATTCAACAGAATCTTGCGAGTTCTTACAAGCTAATTCAAAATTCAAAATTTTCAGGTATGTAAGGCTAACTCAATGTTGGATTGAGTTCGTCCACGTGCCCCTTCACAAACATTGATTCGAGTTGAGTTGAGTTTAACTCTTCTTGAGTTTCCCAAATTGAATCCTTGAGTTATCCATCATGCTATTGATGTCCTTGTACATAAAAATGTATTGATGATTATGTTGAACTGAGTATTTGATTTGGATACATGCTCAAGTCTTCCTTCACATTAACCCTAATTGATGTTAAATTTTATCTTTATGCATTTTTCGAATTGAGATTGATGGTCATTTTGTATATTGAGCAAAGATTATTTTTGAACACATTTTACTGAGTTTGCATAACACAAGTTTTTTGGCATCAATAATGATTTGAGAAAGAGTCTTGATGATATGTAAAGGTTTTGAAGCATATTTTTAAAACAAAGCACTTGATGTTTTGAGGAAGTATTTTGATGATGATGTAAATGATTTTTAAAATATATTTATTGATGGAAGATGATGATGATGATGTTTGAGATGAGCTTGAATGAGTTCTTAAAGAGGATATTTTGGGAGTAATATTGAGCACCAAGTTGGATAGAGTACGAGTGACTCAAACCCCATAACTACGTCGCCAACATAGGATAGTTGTGGAGTTAACTCTGTCAACTCCTATCCCAAAAAGATGGACGAGGATGATGGATCCATGATGTTAATGTTGACGTCCTTACCTAGGCAAGTAACGGACGAGCGAGCAACGACGTTGTGCTCGTTGTGCACCACCAAATAGGATGGTGGGATGTCTGTCAGTTAAAGAAACTCCCTAATTTTGCATAATTGATTTGACTGAGTTGCATATTATTGAGTTTTTTTTTTCAAATCATGACTACATTCTTAAACTTGCATGTTTACTGAGTTGAGTTACTTGATTTGATTATATCCTTTCTTTTCCAGCCATTTTACATATCAGTATATTCCATGTACTGACGCCCATTTGGACTGCATCATTTTATGATGCAGAGACAAGTATTAAAGATCGTCAACAGACGCATCGTTGAGGATCCATTCACATTCAGTTGATTTGGTGAGCCCTCCTTGCTATCTGGAGGAGCCCTTTTTCTCTCTTATATTGAGTAGACATGGTCCTTTCTTTTAAGGTAGTCCAGGACTTGTCTTGGCACCTTCTGGATGAGTATAGAGGCTTCATAGACATTGAGTAGAGGATGTTGAGTATTGTTTCTTTTCCAACTCTTGCTCATTGGAAATTACCTTTTTATTAGACTTGATTCTGTAATTAGTTTACAGTCTTTTCTCTGAGTATTTTCTTCCGCGGTTGAGTATGAGGTGATGATGAGGCCAAGTGATTCGTTTGGGGACTAGCAATAGTCTCTGAGTGCCGATCACACCAACGGTACCCTCCCATGGCGTGACACAAAGATTCATGCTTATGACCCTTTGTGGATGATTATGTTATGATGATGAAAAATCCTTACCAAAGTGGGGGACCCGTAAGGTAAGGTTACTTCTTCGACATGGGAGGCCCGTAAGGAGAAGTATAGTCTACCTTTAGCAAGTAAATCACCCTTTCTTCGATGTAGGGTGTACATCAAAATTCCAAGTAACAGCTCGCTTGGTCTCTTATATGTCTGTTAAGGTCACATCCCTATTATGTTTAAAGTATTATGGCATTTCATGCATCATGGATTTCATGGCATATTGATATACCACTCTTTCTTGTATATATATTTCTTTCTATATGTGACCTTGTCATCTAAGGTTGAATGCAGGTCTAATGAGTGCATATGCATAGCATGTTCGCATACTTAATATATTCAAATGTACTAACGCATACTCTTTGCTTACACGATCTAACCATGTAAGGACCGGAGATTATCTTCATCCACCTCTCGATGATTAGCTTGGATTGTGAGAGTTGCTTGTAGTGAGTCCTATCATCCAACGACAAATCACCTTCTATCTACCTATTATGCTATTTCTGCTTATGTCTTTACTTTGAGGGTGAGCCCGGTACATGTCTTGACCCCCGTCCTATTCTATGACTTAGAGGCATTATTGCACAACATGTAAACCCTATGTATGGTTTTATCATGTGTTATGCTATTTGCTTATGGAAATTATGATTATGTCTATCTCTTGATTTTAATGATTTGATGATATGTTCATGATAAGATGTGAAAATGTGGAAAGTCCTAAGTTTCTTCTATACTCATAGCTTGAGTCATACTTACCTGTCCCTTGATTTTTATGTGATATGTGAATCCATGCAAATCCCCTAGTTTTTATGTGTTATGTGAATCCATGCAAATCCTATCTCTATGACATCCCCATAGTGTGAGTCATATTTTCTCATCCCTTAGAACTATTATTGTCTTATTATGCGTTTCTGAACCAATGATGTGTATATGGATGCTATGATGCTTGTTTGGGGCTCTCAAGTTCCCATTCACCATGTCATTCCTAAGCCCTAGGCCAGGGTCGTGACAGTGGAGGAGAAATATCATAGTTTGCATGATCTTAGGTGAATGCCTAGTTATTATCTTTGATAGTGTCTACTAGACGCATCACATTTAGGTGAATTTCAACATCTAGTGTCCATGATGAGTAATCTTTGCCCGATATATCCAGGGCAACAAATTCAAAGATATTAGACATTTTAGAAAAATAAAGTCCTTACCTTTTTTTACCTGTTTAAAGTGGCTTGAAATGGGTTGAGTTTCGTGCTGATAATGTGTTATGAAATAAAACTAATAACCAATACAAAGCAACTAGGTTAAGAAGAGTAAGGAAAAAGAGAAAATACTAAGAAGAGTAGAGAGAGAAACTTAGCTTTTTTTTTTCTTTCATTCATATTCTGTCTATACAACTTCTGCATTCTGTATATGCATATTACAAAGCACTAAGACCAGATATATAGGCTACATTATGGAGCTTTCCCTATAAGCTAAGGAAAGAGCTTCTTCTATAAGCTAAGAAAAGAGTAATAAGGTACACTTTGGAATAGGGTTTGCTCAACAAACTACATGAATTTCTAACATATATTATTATTTATAACAATGCCAAATTTACGAATTAATTTGTAGGTTTGGAAGAAGCAGAAATAACAACAGCTTTGAACGTCCTACCAAAGGCATTCTCAATGGTACAACTAAACTTTTATGGATCAACGAGGCCCTTCTCTATTCCCACTATCACCTTGCCTCGCCCCGCCCCGTTTAATTATGGGAAACTTTCATAAATAGTCTAGGCTTGAAACTTAATATGATGAAATAACTATATTTTATATAATTACACAATATAACCTCAGCTATGTGGCCTAGAGAGGAGGAGAGAAGCGAGCGAGATCGAGGGAGGAGAGAAGCAATTGTCAAATTGAATGTGTATAACTGTCAAATAATTGTATATGTGTAATTAATATACATATATATTTGTATATCTGGCAAGCGAGATTGAGAGGAGAGAGGCAATCGAGATCGAGAGAGGGAGGAGAGAGGCAATCGAGATCGAGAGAGGGAGGAGAGAGGCGAGCGAGAGTGGAGAGAGGTCAATTGTATATGTATATCTGTCGAATTGACTATGTATATCTGTCAAAATAATTTTATATATACAACTGATATATATTTATAATTGTATATCTGCAAGAAATTGCAGAGAGAGAAAGAGAGAGGAGAGAGACGAGAGAAAAAACAGCAACAAAACCCTAACTATAGCAACAAAATTCTAACTATAGCTATAAATTGTATTTTTTTCAAACTATAGTTGTATAATATAACTACATATCATATATTTGCCTTATTATGTTATTTTTTCTTTAATTATTGAGAATAGAAGTTTCGATTCACCTCACCCTGCCCTGTCTAAGCATAGGCCTGCCCTGCTTAACCTTTGCCCTGCCCTATTTAGCCATTGTTCTGCCCTGTGCCAATTGTCATCTCTTTAAATACAGACTCGAGCAGTCCTTGCACCACAACACACTCATTCGGACAACAATAATAAAAAGAAAAAGGGGAGGAGAAATAAAGCTTGTGCATAAAATTCCATTTGACATAAGTCCAAAAAAAAAAAAAAAGATTATCTCAAATATAAGCTTGAATTGACCAAAGTTGATCAATGTCAAAAACACTTGTAGTCCCACTTGATAAACCACATTGCAAGTAACAGAAGCCCCAATGAAATTTCACTAAGCCTTCCACTTGCTACACTTCTTGCAGAGGAATCGAAGTCCAAGATTTATCTGAACTTATTCTAAGTCTTAATGAGTCAACCTGTTCTTTTAAATTGAGTCTTGTTTATAGCAAAGCAAATGACAGAACAATATGACTTCTATTTCTGCAGATTACAAGCTATAGAACAGAATGAGTCAGAAGTGATTGTCCACAGAAAACCATAGAGAAGATCACAATATACAGTTCACAAAACTCATACTCCAAAAGGTGGGATTAATCCATAACATAATATTCCATACTGAAGCTTCAAACTCGAAGCCCAAGTTTACATGAAGGCCAGTTTAAAACATGTAAAAAATACGAGACGAACAGTGGTTTGATGCAAGAAAGACAATCAAAGCTGAAAAATCAGTTCCATCAAAAGACCGAACAAATGCCAGTTATAAGTTATAATCTGGTTATGCCAGTTTCTCTGGTTGACTGACAATTGGATTACTTGTCCTCACAGCCGCACCAATTCTATAGTTGTTCCCTACTGAGCATTAAAAATTATACAGCGCTTGTGTCTTAGACTAGTAATTAGTATGACCATGAAGTTTTTGAAAATTTTTCGCTAACAAGATCAAGTCAACACAGCATTAAAGATGAGGAAAGATGTATTATCTGGTCAACATGAAAAACTGACTGAACTTTCCATTATCACTGCTCAAAAAAGATAACCATTGCTACAGTATGCAGTCTTAGATGATTCAAAATGGAAAAACGACAATACTTTCCATATTATTGCTTAAATAGATAATTGTTGCTACAGAGAACAGAGTCTTAGATTCCCCTGCACCTTTGTTGGTGTTGTATCTGTTAACTATATGATGCCCGAAAAGTACTATCTAGAGTTGCATCTGCTCAAGTAACATTTAATTTCAAATGATTGAAGATCAAATCAGCGACAAAAAACCATAGCACGGATTTCTCTTTTAGAAGGGTGTAGTTGGTCCAAAGGGCGGGCCATAGACGGATTTTCTCGTTTATCAAAAAAATAGCACGTGGAATGAGGCGCCATAGTTACTAGTAACATACAAATTTGAGTTGTCGTTTCTAGTCTCTCTCTTTCTATTTCTTTTCTACATATGGAAAGTCCTAAATTTGAGTTTCCCGATGAAATCCTGTGGTTTAATGCTCATGTTATTATCACCACATGAATGAGTTGCAGTTCACTAATTAAGCTTACCTCTACCATTTCAAATCTTTCGTGTTGAACTGTATATAATGTTTCCCCTAGTTTGTCACCTGTGTACTGAAGTCGGATGAATATATTTAGATTTCTAATCAGAAAACAAGGCCAGAGTGCTTCAAAGACTAGATCGTTTCCATACGTAGTCCCTTATAGATAGCTTCTTCATCTAAATTAACAGGACACATGCCACAAACAAAATCAATATAAGACGAGAAAATACAATTCAGTTACATTATCTCACGGTCATTTCAGGATGCTGAAGCCACTGGGAAGTAGGAACAACCAAAGGAACTATTTCATCAATCAGGTAGGGCATCGTGCCAGAAAACATCAACAATTTATAGCAAGCAAAAACTCCAATCGAAGGAAAACACTATTGGTATTTATGGGCCTTTGCTCATGTAAAGCAACAACAATTAAGAGGAAGCAAAAAACACAGTTGATGAAATTCTTGAGATGATAGCTCCAAGTATTGGTATGTGCATGCTATGTCTATGTATTGGTTATTTCTGACAATGACCTTTTGCTAAGTCACTTTTTACGAGAATGTCTTTCTGCTGGAGATCACATGCACACTTAGATGATCATAACCAGCTCAAAAAATAAATACCCACGGTATGTATATATATTAAAATAAATAAAAGAACCAGAGATGATTCAAACTGCTACCTTCCAAAGCATTGCAACAAATTGTTTTGAATTAGTTTACAGAACTTACAGATAGGGACAAAGCTGTAGGGTTCCACACATTGAAGCAGAAGCCAGGTTTGCATCTTGGAGTCTTCATTGACTTGAACATAAAGATGGTTGCCTTGGTGGCAAACAATATTCACCGTCTTCTGTGTGTCCTTCAATCTAAAAGTTAAGAATTTTATTTCTCATCTTGACAATTCATTATCACGGACTTTTCTTTTTTTGAAAGAAAATGGTCAATTAAGTATCAATCAAGCAGCAGCTAAATAATCAAATAAAGCAGTGTTGTTCACTCTAAAGAAGGTGGATTCATAACACTTTCAGAGATGCTACCAGCAAAGAGTGTTTTCAGATTGCATGGGTCCATATTTCATTTTGGAAGAAAGTATAGGCTTCAAGCTTGATTCCTTCCACTAGCTTGCAACCTTTTAACTGGTATTGGACCTTTGAGGTTATAATACCAGTCTAAGGACAAGCCTTAACAACTCTCTACATGCTTTGAAAAACAGGTTTATAATCAAGTAAAGAACATAAACAATTTCATGAAAAAAAAAAGTTTTTAATCAAGTCATATTAAACATTTCCTTACAGAAACAACCACCATTCACCATAACTTACTTCTCTCTCTCTGTCTCTCTCTGTGTGTGTGCAGTGTGAGGGAAAGGTATCATAGATTATAGACTCATTAGCTGTAGAAAGAAAGCATTCAGAAGTAATATGTTTTCTGCTTGTGAAAGAAAAAAGTTCTTCAAGACAGATACGGTGTGGGGCATGGGCTAGTCTTCACAGAATGCTTGCTTTCTAGCATAGAGACATTTCCCACCAAACAACTATATATAGTGTTCAAAGAATATAGAGAAAATATCGAGAGATCATCATTTTGAATTCTAGTTTTCACGTTGTGAGAGCAGCTCACAGTACCGTAGTTTAAAGAAATCAAGGTCTTCTGCTGTTTTCTTTTCTCTTTTTTTTTTGGGAGGGTGGGGGGGGGGTGTGGGGGGT